>JASAMZ010011416.1:0-89064 GCA_030248115.1 Linhomoeus sp. GSCO2_2
CCTGGAATATGAAGGGAGCGAGATTACACGCATGTACATCGAGTGACCATTCAATCAAAGCATGTAAAAGCAAGAGGAAGGGGAAGACGAATTGGCGATGAGCGGGAGTAGTTGGACGGCGGAAATAATAGGTCCAACACTTGTCCCCCCTCCAGCTAAAGCTCGTCCCCGAGCTTTGAAAGCTGGAAAAACCCGGGTCAAAGATGGAGTAGAAGTCCTCAGTCAAAGGTGTCGCTCGTCTCTATCGGCTCTAGCTCGGTTTCGGCTCGCTCAACTTCGGCTTTTGGCTCCTCCGTTGGCTTCCTCTCTCTCCCTGGTTGTTCTTGCCTCAGCCGGACATTCAACCCAGTCGTGACCAACGCCAAATAAAGGCGCCTGTCAATCGTCAGGGTAAGTTCCAACTGTTTCACCTGACAGCAACTCTCAGAAACTGAGAAGTCGCGGCCGGCGAAAGGCTCGGCGTTCTTCTGTAGTTCTTCTTCTTCTGCAGCTGCTGGCTCGCCTTCCGACCGATCTGACTGCTGCTGTAGGCCGGCCGTCGAAGTGAAGGCGTAGCTTCTTGACTCTGTCGCCTTGTTCGATGCTCGCGCTTCCCCGAAAGCTGGAAAGAGGCGAGGGATTGCACACAGAGATCCACTGGCAACCAACCGTCCATTTGAAGTGGCCGTCTCTTGAATGGAGGAGTAGAGCTGGCCGTCGGAGTGGAGGAGGCTGTCCGCAGTGGCCTGGTTGACTTGGCGATCGGTTGTTGTTGTCTGGGCGACTTGGCGCTCGGTTGGGGTCGCTCTGGTCGAGTCTTGAGGCCTGCTATGAGAAGGGAACAACAGCGAGAGCCACTCGCTCGTCTCCTTAGGCCGATTCGACCTTCCGACCGCCGCCTGCTTCAGCGGTTCACTCGCTCGAATATAGTCGGTTTTGAGCTGATTTGGCGGTGGCAATTGGTCGCTATTCGCAACTCGGTGCTCACCGTCAACGTGCGAATCAGTTCGGTTGCATTTGTCGTCGTTCGGCTGTTTCTGGCCAATTGATGACTCTGGCAATTCGGATCGGCAATTATCGATTTTTGCAAGGGAGACAGTGGCGCCTCCAAGCGGCTCGCTGGACTCCACCGCTTCCTCCAGAGGCTTCTGTTCAGCTTTGAGTAGAACGATGGCCTGCTGCTCAAGTATCGGTGGGTGTAAGAATGGTTGCTCGCCTTCGACTTGACGAAACCATCTCTTGTGAGCCACCACTGGCGCAAGCTCTGGACTGCGACTTGGCTTAGCTTTGCCTGCCGCTAGCTCATTCTCCTCTCTGCCTACTGCTGGAAAGCTCGCTGTCTTTCTTCCCTGCCTATTCAATTTTCGATTGGTCTGGCCGATCTCCTTGAGTGGGGCTGATGTGGTAGATGGCTGCTCACTCTCCCTACTATGGAACTGGCTAAGTTCTCTCTTCGGCAAGAGGGCGGCTTCAACTTCAGCTTCCTCACTCTTCGGTGTTCTAGTGGACTGGTCTTCTAAGCGCCTACAGTCTTGGTGGTTATGATAGCCTGCCTCTCGCTGCTCTGGAGTTGGCGTGTCCGTCGGCGGGCGCTCGCGAAGTGAATTTGCGCTACTCGCTTGCTTTTCGCTGGGAAACGATTGGCTAAGCTCTCCCGACCGAACTCGCATGTTCTCTGGCAGAACGAGGGGACTGTCCACTCTCTCGCGTTGGATGAAAGAAGAAATCGGCGCCCCGACGCTGTGCTCAAAGGGCGTAGCTTCAATCGGCGTGTTGCTGACCACCTTTCGCAGAAGGCGGTTCGAATGGTGGGCAGTCTGACTCAATACCAATTGTCTGGCAGACTGGTTGACTCTCTGCCCTTCTGTTTGTTCGACAGTTTGGCGTCTGGGCAGTACAGGAGGCACTGAGTAATGCTGATTGTTTTTGGGACCCAAGTGAAATAGGGCCCGCTGACGATAGGGATTGGTGGGCATTGGTGTAGGTGGTTCAGTCACGCAGCGCACGCAAGCATTGCTGACTGTAGTCTGACGCCCATTATTGGTTGACTGTGGGAGGTCCCCCCTGTTGAGTCGGCCCTCTCTCTGATGACGTGACGGCTCACCAGGCTTGAGGCGTCGCACCCCGTATGGAATGCGATTGTCGCAAGGGCACAGTCTATTGGCGTTCACTCTGACTGCCTCCGTGTCGTTCTCTCCCTCTGCCACGATTTCGGCAACTCCACTCTGCGTGATTTTTCTGATCAGATACGGCCCATAGAACTTGAGTTGGAGCTTCGATCCTCTTTCGTTCTTATACGAGCACCAAACTCTATCTCCCTCCTTGAGTTTCACACCTCTGCGCTTCTTATCGGTGTATCTCTTCGTGTCGGCCTGGGCTTTCTCCAATTGCTGGCGCGTCTCCCTCCAAATCATACTGAGATCGTGGGGTAGACGGTCGAGCCAATTAGCCATGGACCAGGCGTGGGGAGATGGGATCTTCTCAAAGATAGAGGTGGATGGCAGGTTGGGCTCTCTCCCATAGAGGCAGAAGAAAGCGCTGGCACCCAACCGCTTCTGAGGAGTGCAGTTGATGGCGACGACAACGTCACCAAGCACATCGACCCAGTCACAGTTGTGACGGTAGGTAGTCTTAGCCAGCACGTCTAGGAGGATGCCGTTCTCCTTTTCGGTCAAGCCGTTCGCTTCTGGATGGAGAGGGGTGGTGAACTTCTGTTTGATGCCGTAGATCTTCATGAGCCGTTCAGTGACGTCGCAGGTGAACTGGGAGCCCCGGTCTGACAACAGAGTCTTGGCGAACCCTACGTGCTTGAAGAATTGGTTTCGTAGGATGTCCACCACTTCTTCGGTCTTCTCCGTCCTCATTGGATAAGCCCAAACGTATCTCGTCAGGTGGTCGACGAGAGTGAGAATGTGCGCCGGGCCTTTAGCGCATTTTCCGACTTTCAGAATGTCGATGCCCACTCTGTCAAGCGGAAGGAAGGGGACTTCCAGCGGCTTGAGGAGGGATTGCGCTGTCTTGCCCTGGCCTCTGCGTGCGGCGCACGTGACACATGAACGAATGAACGTCCAAGTGTCCATCTCCATTTTCGGCCAGAACCACTTCTGTTCGAGTCGCTTCTTGGTCTTGGCTGGACCGAAGTGGCCGCCTGTCAGTGTCGAATGGGCCTCTTTCATGAGCTTGTATCTTTCCTGACGCGGAACCACAATCTTTTCTCCTCGAAAAGTCGAGACGAATAGCAGGTCGTCGCGCAGGAAGTAGTCTCTGACTGGAGTGAAGACTGGGCCCGTTTCGAGTTTTTCGATGATCTGCGCTAGCTGCGGATCGAGTCGCTGCGCACGCTTGACGACTTCGAGATCGTTGTAGTTTTCCCATCTGTCGAGTGCGTCAGTCCACGCACTGTTGTCGTCATCGCTATCGCCTCGGTCCCCACCGTTTGTGGCTTGCGATGGATTAGGCGAAGCGTTGTTGTCGTCAATTTCCATTCTGTTGTCCTCTGTTGGTTCTGAGGAGTTCGCGTTTTGTCTCCGTTTGGTCTTATTGTCTTTGTCTTTGTCTTTGTCTCGTTTGTCTTTGTCTTTGTCTTTGTCTTTGTCTCGTTTGTCAGCTTGAGCTGCCTGTGCTGCTACTTGGGCTCTGGTTCTCACCGCTTGAATTGTTTCAGATTGTAGTTGGCATTGCGGTGTCTGTTCGGCATTGCTGAATTGGAGGCCTTGGGACCCAGATGGAACTGGGCCGACTAGAGGAGAGACGTCGCTCCCCCCTGTCAGCACTTGGACTGGCTGTGGCAACAACGACTCCTTAGTGCTAGGCTTCTCAACATCAGCTAATTTGGTCGAGCTCGATTGGGCCGGATGGGGACAATGGTGGTCCTTCCCATCCTCTTGGGCTGCCAGAAGCAAAAAGGATTGCGGGGGCGGTCTTGGTGAGGTCGACGAGGCCGTCCGTCTCACTTTGAAAGAATGATCCGGGGACAAATCAGCGTGGATTCTCCTCCTCAAATCGATCTTCAGAATGGGAGGAACCGGAGGGTTGAACGTATCCTCTGGTATTAGGTCGCCCGGAGTATCGTGTACTAGAATCGTATGGCCCTCGCCTATCATCGGCGCCTTCTCTCCTTGCGCTTCTAGGTCTGCCTTGCCCGGCCCTAACAGCAGTAGTGGTCGATCGATATCTTCAGGGTGGATAACCTCTGCCTGCTGTTGTCGCTGTTTGAATTTCTTTCTCGATGGTTTGTTGTCGTTTTGCAGGCATTTGTGGCTGTTCGTAGCACTTTGCGGCAGCTCTGTTTGGCATTTCTGATGGAACCCTTGGCTGACAAACTGGACTGACTTCCCAGTTGGTTGGGTATTGGCGGCAGTCGAATTCGAATTGTGTGCGGTAGGCGCGTCAAATCGCACCTCGGTTCCCACCGTTTGATTGGGCGATTTGCCTGTTGGTAATAGGCATACGGTATTTGGCGACGTCTTGCGCTTTTGACTGGGAAAGTTCGATTTGACTGGGTTTTGGCCGGTGGAATTGGGAGGCAATGTGGTCAGGTAAGAAACATGACATATGTGGTCAAGTAAAGTCAAGGTCGCTGAGTACGGATCCGATGTCCGTTTCTGTTGCTAATTTCGCATTTTCGAGATATTCACAATTAAAATTCAAAAATGTCGAAAATCGACTTTTTCACCTGATGAGCTAGCCGCGAAATTTCTTCAGAAATGGAAAGAGCACGGACCGCTGATAATTTGTAACCCAAAAGAAATTTTGTGTCAATGTGGAATTTGATAAAAATACGCAATTGTTTGTCGAAATTCATAAATTGACAAAAATAGAACGTCATTTATTGACGAATGTGAATGCAGAAACTGAAACGTCGTAAGCCAATAAGAATTTGTGACATAGTTTTTCGGTTTTGAAAAATTGCAATTTGGGGATATTTACAATTAAAATATGAAAATGTCGTAAATCGACTTTTTCGCCTGATGAGCTAGCGGCGAAATTTCTTCAGAAGTGGAAAGAGCATAGGCCGTAGACAATTTGTAACACAAAAGAAATTTTTTCAAATGTGGAATTTCATAGAAATACGCAATTATTTGTCAAAATTTCATAAATTGAGAAAAATAGAACGTCATTTATTGACGAATATGAATGCAGAAATGGAAAGGCCGTATGCCAATAAGGATTTGTGACATAGTTTTGCAGTTTTTAAAATTGCAATTTCGAGATATTTCGAATCAAAATATGGAAATGTCGAAAATCGACTTTTTCACCTGATGATATAGCGGCGAAATTTCTTCAGAAATGGAAAGAGTATAGACTGCGGATAATTTGTACGCAAGAGAATTTTTTGCAAATATGGAATTTAATAGAGATACGTGATTATTTTTTATAATTCCATAAATCAACAAAAATAGAACGTCGTTTTTTGACGAATTTGAACGCAGAAACGGTAAAGCCGTATGCCAATAAGAATTTGCGACATAGTTCTACAGTTTTAATAAATTCCAATTTTGAGATATTTAGAATTCAAATTTAAAAAAATGTCAAAATTGAGATTTTCGTCTGATGGCCAGAACAGCTGTTTATTGATGAATGTGCACTCGGAAACAGAAATGTGCACGCTAAACACAGGAATTCGCTCGCACCAAACTTTTGGCAAGTTTTTTTGTTGGATGTGACGTTTTCACACAGGTAGAAAACATCAGATAAACGGCGTCGTATCATGCCGATAACATATAGCGAACGCGGCGATATCACTGAGCTTTAGATGAGCTGTACAGACAACCGAATCGTGGGGATAGCTGCACTTGGCATTAAGGTACACACTCTCAAGACACCTTCTCCAGATGCGGCTAACGATGTGTACAAAGTTCACTATACTGTTCACCCAAATTTGACAGACACGAAGTATAGGTTGAACTTTTTACACACACAGCTTGTTACACACACAGCTTGTTCGGTTGGCTGGCTGATGCTCAAAGTGGAGTGCCACGAATCGTCTGCTCTCTGCACATTTTTTCGGGCTTGTCTTGGGCTGGCTCTATAGTATGCAGAGGTGCCTGCCTGTTCCCAAGGCGCGCGCCGCGCGCCCCCATTCATCCCATGCAGTGAGGCAGCGAGGCACTTCAACATCTGTCGATCTACCTACTATCCGTAATAGAGTGCGCATGAAGCACCAGCTGTCTGTTGGCCGGCCGCCTGTCCTGGATAGCGACACAGAGGCGCAATTAGTCGAGTACTAGAGTCTATAGCCCGTGGATAACGCATTGCAGCTTCAGCTTCAGAAACCGATGCCGCCCAGCTGACGCGCTGCAGCTTCAGAGACCGATGTCGCGCAGCTGACGTGCTGCAGATTCGGGCGCCTCGCCTCTCAACTACCCCCCCCCCCCCCCCCCCCCTACAGAGTGATGAATAATCAAAGGGAGAGGGGGGGGGGGGGGTTGGAGAGGCTGTTGGTGCATAGGTAATGAATCGTTACTACGCTGGAAATGCTGGCCATGGAGGATTAACTCCCTACCCAACTTCCTCCATCTCTTCTTCCTTCTCATTGTGCTCGTCCTACTAGGGGGGCAGTAGACCCCTGGATATCGTTTCTGGAGTTGGTCAAAATGCCCGTACGCACGTCCGGAAGCCTGGTTCCCGGCGGTACAAGGACTACCCCAAAGAGCTTCTGGAGGAGGCAATCCTTGCTGTAGTTGTGGGGAAAATGAACTACAGTGAGGCAGCGAGACACTTCAACATCTGTCGATCTACCTACTATCCGTAATAGAGTGCGCATGAAGCACCAGCTGTCTGTTGGCCGGCCGCCTGTCCTGGATAGCGACACAGAGGCGCAATTAGTCGAGTACTAGAGTCTATAGCCCGTGGACTAGCCGTTCCTTCCTGTTGCAGAAGAATTCCTAAGATCTGAATACCATGGAATGTAGGTAGTCGTCAATGGCCGTAATGTCCATCTGTCCTGTTCAAGGTCTGTCCGTTGCAAGTCCGTCCTGTTGTGAGCCAACGGCGCTGGAACGCGCGCCGCAACGTCCGTCCTGTTCATTGTCAAGGTCTGACCTGTTGCAAGATCTGCCCTGTTGCAGGGTCTGTCCTGTTGCAAGATCTGTCCTGTTGCAAGATCTGTCCTGTTGCAGGGTCTGTCCTGTTGCAAGATCTGTCCTGTTGCAAGATCTGTCCTGTTGCAGGGTCTGTCCTGTTGCAAGATCTGTCCTGTTGCAAGATCTGTCCTGTTGCAGGGTCTGTCCTGTTGCAAGATCTGTCCTGTTGCAGGGTCTGTCCTGTTGCAAGATCTGTCCTGTTGCAGGGTCTGTCCTGTTGCAAGATCTGTCCTGTTGCAAGATCTGTCCTGTTGCAAGATCTGTCCTGTTGCAGGGTCTGTCCTGTTGCAAGATTTGTCCTGTTGCAAGATCTGTCCTGTTGCAAGATTTGTCCTGTTGCAAAATCTGTCCTGTTGCAAGGTCTGCCCTGTCCTGTTGCAAAATCTGTCCTGTTGCGTTGCAAAGTCTGTCCTGTTGCAAGATCTGTCCTGTTGCAAAATCTGTCCTGTTGCAAGATTTGTCCTGTTGCAAGACTTGTCCTGTTGCAGAATCTGTCCTGTTGGAAGGTCTGTCCTGTTGCAAGACGTGTCCTGTTGCAAAATCTGTCCTGTTGCAAGATTTGTGCTGTTGCAAGATCTGTCCTGTTGCAAGATTTGTCCTGTTGCAAAATCTGTCCTGTTGCAAAATCTGTCCTGTTGCGTTGCAAGGTCTGTCCTGTTGCAAGATCTGTCCTGTTGCAAAATCTGTCCTGTTGCAAGATTTGCCCTGTTGCAAGATCTGTCCTGTTGCAAGATTTGTCCTGTTGCAAAATCTGTCCTGTTGCAAGGTCTGTCCTGTCCTGTTGCAAAATCTGTCCTGTTGCGTTGCAAGCTCTGTCCTGTTGCAAGATCTGTCCTGTTGCAAAATCTATCCTGTTGCAGGATTTGTGCTGTTGCAAGATCTGTCCTGTTGCAAGATTTGTCCTGTTGCAAAATCTGTCCTGTTGCAAAATCTGTCCTGTTGCGTTGCAAGGTCTGTCCTGTTGCAAGATCTGTCCTGTTGCAAAATCTGTCCTGTTGCAAGATTTGCCCTGTTGCAAGATCTGTCCTGTTGCAAGATTTGTCCTGTTGCAAAATCTGTCCTGTTGCAAGGTCTGTCCTGTCCTGTTGCAAAATCTGTCCTGTTGCGTTGCAAGCTCTGTCCTGTTGCAAGATCTGTCCTGTTGCAAAATCTATCCTGTTGCAGGATTTGTCCTGTTGCAAGATTTGTCCTGTTGCAAAATCTGTCCTGTTGGAAGGTCTGTCCTGTTGCAAGACGTGTCCTGTTGCAAAATCTGTCCTGTTGCAAGATTTGTCCTGTTGCAAGATCTGTCCTGTTGCAAGATTTGTCCTGTTGCAAAATCTGTCCTGTTGCAAAGTCTGTCCTGTCCTGTTGCAAAATCTGTCCTGTTGCATTGCAAGGTCTGTCCTGTTGCAAGCTCTGTCCTGGTGCAAAATCTGTCCTGTTGCAAGATTTGCCCTGTTGCAAGATCTGTCCTGTTGCAAAATCTGTCCTGTTGGAGGGTCTGTCCTGTTGCAAGACGTGTCCTGTTGCAAAATCTGTCCTGTTGGAAGGTCTGTCCTGTTGCAAGACGTGTCCTGTTGCAAAATCTGTCCTGCTGCAGAAGGTCTGTCCTGTTGCAAGCCAACAGTGCTGACTGCCTCGCGAACGCGCCGTACAAAGCGCCGCGCTAAACAAATGATAGTAAACGGGCAGATTTCCCGGTTGCAAGATCTGTCCTGTTGCAAGATTTGTCCTGTTGCAAATCTGTTCTGTTGCAAAGGTTTGTCCTGTTGCGAGCCAACGGCGCTGGTCGCCTCGCGTGACGATCCTGTTGCAACGTCTGTACTGTTGCAGCGTCCTGTTGCAGAAAGTCTGTCCTGTTGCAAGCCAATGGCGCTGACTGCCTCGCGAACGCGCCGTACAAAGCGGCGCGCAAAACAAATGCTAGAGAGCGGGCCGATTGTCCTGTTGCAAGATCTGTCCTGTTGCAAGCGAAATAGTCGCTGAAGCGGCTTGAATTGCCTGCGCGAGCATTGTCGTACTGTTCGGCTCTGTTGCAATTGCACATTGCAAGGTTCTCTGCTGTACCGCGCACTGCCGCACATGTTCGCTTTTGCAAGGCTCTGCTACAGTGCATTGCGGTACTGTTCAGGCAAAGCCTGCGTTGAAGGCAGGCAGCAACAGGCGACGCTGGCCGTGCAGCTATTGATTCTCCGCGGTCGATCGATCGAAGCGAGCGAGCTTCTCTGCGGGACGCCGCTGGCGTCCTGCTGGCTTCCTGGCGCGCGCGTGCTGAAGCGTCGCGTGGCGAAGTGCTAGGGAGGCAAGCGTACTCGGACGGACGGACGGACAAAACACCTAGCTGCTGTCCTGTTGCAAGATCTGTCCTGTTGCAAAATCTGTCCTGTTGCAAGATTTGTCCTGTTGCAAAATCTGTCCTGTTGGAAGGTCTGTCCTGTTGCAAGACGTGTCCTGTTGCAAAATCTGTCCTGTTGCAGAAGGTCTGTCCTGTTGCAAGCCAACAGTGCTGACTGCCTCGCGAACGCGCCGTACAAAGCGCCGCGCAAAACAAATGATAGTAAGCGGGCAGATTTCCCGGTTGCAAGATCTGTCCTGTTGCAAGATTTGTCCTGTTGCAAATCTGTTCTGTTGCAAAGGTTTGTCCTATTGCAAGATTTGTCCTGTTGCAAAATCTGTCCTGTTGGAAGGTCTGTCCTGTTGCAAGACGTGTCCTGTTGCAAAATCTGTCCTGCTGCAGAAGGTCTGTCCTGTTGCAAGCCAACAGTGCTGACTGCCTCGCGAACGCGCCGTACAAAGCGCCGCGCTAAACAAATGATAGTAAGCGGGCAGATTTCCCGGTTGCAAGATCTGTCCTGTTGCAAGATTTGTCCTGTTGCAAATCTGTTCTGTTGCAAAGGTTTGTCCTGTTGCGAGCCAACGGCGCTGGTCGCCTCGCGTGACGATCCTGTTGCAACGTCTGTACTGTTGCAGCGTCCTGTTGCAGAAAGTCTGTCCTGTTGCAAGCCAATGGCGCTGACTGCCTCGCGAACGCGCCGTACAAAGCGGCGCGCAAAACAAATGCTAGAGAGCGGGCCGATTGTCCTGTTGCAAGATCTGTCCTGTTGCAAACGAAATAGTCGCTGAAGCGGCTTGAATTGCCTGCGCGAGCATTGTCGTACTGTTCGGCTCTGTTGCAATTGCACATTGCAAGGTTCTCTGCTGTACCGCGCACTGCCGCACTGTTCGCTTTTGCAAGGCTCTGCTACAGTGCATTGCCGTACTGTTCAGACAAAGCCGGCGTTGAAGGCAGGCAGCAACAAGCGACGCTGGCCGTGCAGCTATTGATTCTCCGGGGTCGATCGATCGAAGCGAGGGAGCTTCTCTGCGGGACGCCGCTGGCGTCCTGCTGGCTTCCTGGCGCGCGCGTGCTGAAGCGTCGCGTGGCGAAGTGCTAGGGAGGCAAGCGTACTCGGACGGACGGACGGACAAAACACGTAGCTGCTGTCCTGTTGCAAGATCTGTCCTGTTGCAAAATCTGTCCTGTTGCAAGATTTGTCCTATTGCAAGATTTGTCCTGTTGCAAAATCTGTCCTGTTGGAAGGTCTGTCCTGTTGCAAGACGTGTCCTGTTGCAAAATCTGTCCTGCTGCAGAAGGTCTGTCCTGTTGCAAGCCAACAGTGTTGACTGCCTCGCGAACGCGCCGTACAAAGCGCCGCGCTAAACAAATGATAGTAAGCGGGCAGATTTCCCGGTTGCAAGATCTGTCCTGTTGCAAGATTTGTCCTGTTGCAAATCTGTTCTGTTGCAAAGGTTTGTCCTGTTGCGAGCCAACGGCGCTGGTCGCCTCGCGTGACGATCCTGTTGCAACGTCTGTACTGTTGCAGCGTCCTGTTGCAGAAAGTCTGTCCTGTTGCAAGCCAATGGCGCTGACTGCCTCGCGAACGCGCCGTACAAAGCGGCGCGCAAAACAAATGCTAGAGAGCGGGCCGATTGTCCTGTTGCAAGATCTGTCCTGTTGCAAGCGAAATAGTCGCTGAAGCGGCTTGAATTGCCTGCGCGAGCATTGTCGTACTGTTCGGCTCTGTTGCAATTGCACATTGCAAGGTTCTCTGCTGTACCGCGCACTGCCGCACATGTTCGCTTTTGCAAGGCTCTGCTACAGTGCATTGCCGTACTGTTCAGGCAAAGCCTGCGTTGAAGGCAGGCAGCAACAGGCGACGCTGGCCGTGCAGCTATTGATTCTCCGCGGTCGATCGATCGAAGCGAGCGAGCTTCTCTGCGGGACGCCGCTGGCGTCCTGCTGGCTTCCTGGCGCGCGCGTGCTGAAGCGTCGCGTGGCGAAGTGCTAGGGAGGCAAGCGTACTCGGACGGACGGACGGACAAAACACCTAGCTGCTGTCCTGTTGCAAGATCTGTCCTGTTGCAAAATCTGTCCTGTTGCAAGATTTGTCCTGTTGCAAAATCTGTCCTGTTGGAAGGTCTGTCCTGTTGCAAGACGTGTCCTGTTGCAAAATCTGTCCTGTTGCAGAAGGTCTGTCCTGTTGCAAGCCAACAGTGCTGACTGCCTCGCGAACGCGCCGTACAAAGCGCCGCGCAAAACAAATGATAGTAAGCGGGCAGATTTCCCGGTTGCAAGATCTGTCCTGTTGCAAGATTTGTCCTGTTGCAAATCTGTTCTGTTGCAAAGGTTTGTCCTGTTGCGAGCCAACGGCGCTGGTCGCCTCGCGCGACGATCCTGTTGCAACGTCTGTACTGTTGCAGCGTCCTGTTGCAGAAAGTCTGTCCTGTTGCAAGCCAATGGCGCTGACTGCCTCGCGAACGCGCCGTACAAAGCGGCACGCAAAACAAATGCTAGAGAGCGGGCCGATTGTCCTGTTGCAAGATCTGTCCTGTTGCAACCGAAATAGTCGCTGAAGCGGCTTGAATTGCCTGCGCGAGCATTGTCGTACTGTTCGGCTCTGTTGCAATTGCACATTGCAAGGTTCTCTGCTGTACCGCGCACTGCCGCACTGTTCGCTTTTGCAAGGCTCTGCTACAGTGCATTGCCGTACTGTTCAGGCAAAGCCTGCGTTGAAGGCAGGCAGCAACAGGCGACGCTGGCCGTGCAGCTATTGATTCTCCGCGGTAGATCGATCGAAGCGAGCGAGCTTCTCTGCGGGACGCCGCTGGCGTCCTGCTGGCTTCCTGGCGCGCGCGTGCTGAAGCGTCGCGTGGCGAAGTGCTAGGGAGGCAAGCGTACTCGGACGGACGGACGGACAAAACACCTATGTAGCTGCTGTCCTGTCGCACACACAAACGCTCCCAACCAATCATCGGCAGCGCGCCGTGGCTTGGCTACCCGTCCAAACCCAGCGACGATTACGGTATATGTATGTACTGTGGTTAGCAGTTGTGCAGGAGGACCGGAGAAATGCGAGCGCACGAACACGCACAACGTCCAGGTACAAGTACAGAAGACGACACGGTCTCTAGCTCTACTTTTCACGGCGATGGGTCGCGGCTCGGAGAAATCGTAAGCCCGCCCGCCTTTAGAACGCGTACCCTAAGAGGACGGAAAGAGGGGACCTCCGCGCACTTCTAAAAGTTGGATCCGATTTTACCGCCGCCAATTCCAAGCAGCAAGATGCCAAGCTACGATTTGCTACAGTTCTACCCTCAAACAGAAATCGGACTCGATCTCTATGTATAGCAACGGGTCCAGAAAATCGGAAATCGCGTTCCTATAGGGTACAGTACCTCCAACACACTGGACAGGCCACAAAGTATGGTCATATCGCTGCGCGAGCGAAACGAAGTCGCCACGTGGTGATATGAGCGCCAGGGGACAAAACGGACGTTCGTCCATTGGACGACAAGACACAAATATCGTATGTACAAAACCTACAGAAACGGACAAACATCGGCGAATCCACTCGCGATACAATGGATCTTCCTTCCTATCTACTTCTCTAGCGCATTTCGCGCGCTCCATATTTTTTTGTACTCGACTTTTCCCAGTTTTATGGTTGGCGGCGTGTCAAGGTAATCGCTCGCTCACAGGTATCGGGCACACAGAGTGTGTTTGCGCGGCTTTGTACAGAAAGCGATGGAACAACCAACGGCCGAACAAAATGTACAAAGCCTACAACAGTGGGAGAAAACACAAACGCGAGAACAGAGAACACAGGATGGGAAACAGAATGTTCAAAAGTTCTGAACTTAGAAAACTAGGCATTTCTGTCTGCAGGCGCGGGGCACAGCGTAAGACTATAGAGGCCTTCCAGTGTACAGTATGGACAAAGAGTGTCATAGTCTTGCTACGGTAGCTGTATGTCTATTTGTGTGTACGTACAAAACACAAGAAAAGCCAAGCGTCTGCTTCTTCCACTAGTTAAGGAACGACCCGCCATCGGCCCCCAACTCTCACCTCACTCGCGGCGACAAGAAGAGCCGCGAACGTACGCGAACAAACCAAGGAGGATTCCTTCCAACAAACCAGGCGCCAAACGAAACAACCAAAGACGGGGGAACGGGAAACAAACCGGCGGCGGAGACCGACGGGAGAACGCAACAAAGGACGCGCGCGCTGAGCTGGCCTACAGACGAAGAGGAGCGAGGCGCTAGACGACGGCTGCCACTTCGGCGGCGACGACGGCGCCGGCGGTAGCGGTCTCGTTCTCAAAGCCGCTGTCCTGACTGTCGATGGAGGCCTTCTTGTCGCCGTCCGTCTCCAGCAGCAGCTTGCCGGCGGCGCCCGCCGTCGCCGCTCCCTCCCCATCCCCTTCCTCCTCGTCCAAGCCAGTGGGATCCACCAGGAAGGGGTCGTCGTCGTCGTCGTCGTCCTCGACGTCGCCGTAGCCGTCGTCGATCGAGCCCTTCTTTTCCGCCTCCCCTTCTCTCAGCGTGAAGGGCAGGTCCTCGCCGCCCGACAGGGTTCTGCCCCGAGGGGGTTTGACGCCGCCGTTGTTCTTCTTCTTGTTGTCTTTGTCGGCGTCCGCCAGGGGTCGCTGCTGGTCCTCCGAGGTGGAGATGAAGTGGTCCTCGTCGAAGAGCTTGACGCGCGCCAGTCGGGCGGCGATCGACATCTCCTCCCACGCGAGGTCGTCCTCCTCGCGCGCCTTCTCCTTCCAGCGACGGTCCTTTCGTCTCTCCACACCCGCTGGCACCAGATTGGACGACGACGAGGGTGGGGAGACCTTCTTTTTCTTGCTGCTCTTCTTCTTGCTCTTGGACGAGTCCTGGTCTGGTCGCGAGGTCCCTGGAAGAGTGAGGTGAGATCGACTGCGTCGTAATGGTTGCTTACCCTTCCGATGCACAGGAAAAAAGATGCCGCTTCTTTCGATTTCGATGTACATCTTTGGTTTCAAAAATTTCGTTTGGTCATGTTCCACTTAAAAAAAAGATGCCCATTTCAAATATGGGCTTCTTTCTGGGGGGTGCAGAAAGATGTACATCGATGGTTCGGAGTATCAAAGTTTTGTCGCCTGTAAATTTGTGTACCGTCAAGTGGGGTGAGAATGACGGATTTTTTGAAAATGTTGTTGTATCTCGAACCTTACACTACCTACATGCAGGAAATCTGGTAGATACATCAGTCAGATATTGTATTAGTGAACTGCAATAGATTGTGGAGAAATTCTTATCAGAACGCCCGTTCTCTTTAAATTATCTCCCGTCATTGCCGCCCCATCTACCGGGGTGGCTATGACGGATGCAAAATGCATGCTGAACGAGGGGGGCGACTATGACGGCTGCGCGCGCTAGTTTCCTGCTCTGTCCTCCAGTTGGCGCTAGTGCAGTATAACAATCAATAATGCAAATAACGTGCGCCCGTGGCGTGTGCGCCGAGATACCTATCCACGATGGGGGGGGGGGGGGTGCTGTTTCCTTCTCTCTATGCAATGCAACGGGCTGTCGGTTCTTGACGAAAGGCCACCAGATTTCTTCTGTTCCACGCGAAGGCAAACGCTTGAAGTCAAGCACGCAACATGATCTGTTGTTAAAACATAGCAAGACTGCACATACGTACAGCAACACAGTAGGCACTAGACAGAGGGCAGAGACAATGGAAAGCGTACATGGCATGGCCAATACAAAACAAACTTAGGATATCATCAACACCTGCTTCATCTAGAAGTGCACAGGGTCAGCTATCTCCGAGAATTTCTCTACAATACCAGCAATAGTTTGCTGTGAAATACCCAACAGCCGACTACATATCTGTTTTGGTGGCTCTGTCAGCTGGCCAATGATGTGATCTTTGGCCACCCAGCAGACGTCTCTCCTGGGAGGCCATTTGAAGTGTTGGGCACCCTGCTTGCCAGTCCTCTCCATGAAGTTGATGAAGAGCTCTTCCAGTTCGTAGTTTACCTCAACGACCTGACCTAGGTACCAGTCAGGGTCGCAGTCTTCATTGTAGACTGCGGCTACTGTCTGGCCCACAATGTCTGGTGTCAGCTGGTGAACCTCTGCCAGGGTCGAGCCGGTCATGAGGCCCTGCAAACGCTTGTTTCTTTGCTGTGTATGTTTTGTACAAACTAGGTGCGGCTGCAATATGTACGTACGTACGTACATACATAGGTGAACAGTCTTCTACATAGGTCTGTGTTACCAAGCCAAACTTGCCTGCTCGTCATCCATTGGGCAGAGAACATTCGTGAGCACAGCCAAATCACCACCCTCTTCTTCCCTCGCCTGGGTAGTCTGCCCAGTAGAAGGGTGCTTACGTAACACCTTGACTGGTTCGAGCGGTCGAAGGAAGCCAAAGCCGTCGTCCTCCTAGTAGTGAAGAGAATGTGACGTGAGCAGTTGAACAACCTTTACTTCTGGGCTTTATGTACCTCAATAGGAGACAATGGAAAGCTTGTGTTTGGCGCTCGCTCGGAGAGTGGGGTTGATGCAGTCACCTTCTCCTTGTTGGCCGCTGCGCCTTGTGAAAGATCCTGGAAGCGGGAAAATGGCATAAATGGTACCTAGATTCTTAATATAAATTGTAGTTATATACCCTGTTTTCTGGGATTGGAATGCTGTTTTCGTTCTCGGGTCCTGTGGAGTCAGGATCGTACTCCACCTCAGCAAACTCTTGGCCAGCCTGGAGTAATTCCGCAAGTGAGTATTAGAAGTGCGCATGCTCTCGGCGCTGTATACCTACATGCCTGCTGACGCCTGACATACCTCACGGTTTTCCTTGTCAGCTTCAGTAGCTTCTTGTCTGGAGTGTGGCGGCCGGCTACTCTCCGGGATGAAATCAGCAACTCCAACACTTTTCCCTGGCTCGACAGCCACCCGAGTCCGCTTGCGAAGAGGTTCCACGTTTGGCTTGCGATGTAGAGGGGCTAACATCTGAGCCACCATACTCTCCATGTGCTTTGAGACATCTGATTGAGAGGCTGCGCTGTTGGCCTTCAGAAACTCGTCTGTTCCAACAATGTGGCGCATAACCTGAGAAAACGACAGCAGCGCGCTTTCTTTTGACCAACCTATATGTACACAATTACGTACTGCATTCGTACCTCGCTTGGGTCAAAGGGGGCCAGACCTGTGGCCCGAAAACCGGCCTTCAAATTCTTCTTGATGTTCTTGCCATATTGCAGAAGCATTTGCTTTAGGAGCAGCGGGAAGTCTTGTTTGGGCACACTCTGTCGGCCTCTGAAAGTTTTAACACACCAACGATATCTAAAGTGAATGTTCAGTAATTCTATGTCAACAGTACCCGAAGTTCTTCTTCCTCCAATCCTGCAGACTATTTGACCAATGCTGTTTCAGAGGGCGAAAGAATGCCACATCAAGTGGCTGGCATCTATGAGTCGAATTTGCCGGCAGGTAACAAAAGTGAATGTTATGCTGTCGGGCCAGATCAAATACAGTCCCGTCTGGAAATTACCCCAAAAAGTACGCGTATTGCGTACAGGTACGCGGTTTGCGTACTGAAAACGCGTACAACACGATCTAAGCAAATTTACGCGTGCTGCTATCAAAACTGCAGAGATTTGACTAAAGTTTATCACTGCAAGCAATAAGACATTGTAGCTAACCGATCTCGAAGCATTTAACCGAACAACGAGCAGATTTGAGGCCTCTTCTGACGCTGCGCAAACCCTTCGACCCAGGTGAATTTGCATACTTAGTGCACGTACGCGTTTTCAGTACGCAAACCGCGTTTTGAGTACGCAGTTGGGGTAATTTCCGGACGGGACTGTAGCTCTAATGAGAAGTGGCTCGACAGGTTGTCACCAATAAGCACCTTCGGCCCTGCATGTAGCAAGCGAATTCGCGTGAGCCTTCCAGGTTACTGTAGTTGAAGACTAAAATGCAAACCTTCTAGCCTTTTGGCGTGTGGAAGGATTGGGAAGGAAGGATGGGTCCCCCCCCCCCCCCCCCCCCCCCCCCGCACACACACATAGTGGACAATGGCCCCTTTCGCTAAATACGCCAGTGGGCAGGGGAAAGCACAGCGAGAGGTGTTACGGAACACTGGATGCTTCTCACTTGCGCGGCCTAGAAGGCAACCTAATGAAGTGACCAGCGGAGGCGCGCGCGCGCGGAGGCCCGAGAAGGAAGGGGGGCGTCTTTCCAGATTGTTTACGCGGCCGTCATTGTCGCCCCAAAACTGTGTCAAACTGCACAAAAATTGAAATTGCTGTGGACTGTAAAGTTTTGACTTTATCCAGATTTTGCTGACAGTTACTCTGATATCCTGCGCGCATTCAGTCAAAAGATCAGCTGCCAGTGTGGCATCTGTCATGAGCAACAACGAAGTTTGCGCGACCTATTATTCTACATTTCGTTCAGTTTTCAGCCCATAACTTGAGCCATGGGTCAGACATGGGACTAAAGTTTTGTCAGTGATTAGTACTAGCAGGGAGACATACCCATACTCAAAATTATGCTCCTCTGAACTTCTAGTCAAGACCTATACCTCCGCTAAACATTTTATTTTCCTCGTCATAGTCGCCCCACGTGCGTCATTCTCACCCCACTTGACGGTAGTGCATCATTCCAGACTGAAGGCACATTCTCATGTTACAATGGAAAAACTTCAAGAAGTGATAGGAGTGGGTTACAATGGTGATTACTATCAGAGGGCATGTACAGAACATTGCAAAATGGTGTCTGGCAAAGAAATTTCTATTTCAGGTGACATTTCTTGATAGGGCACTGCATCCAGTAGATGGGAGGAGGCCAGACAACCACAGCAGTGGAACAGTTGATAGACTTGTGGAACCACTGGGGGGGTGCAGTGCAGGTGGCTCAGACAGATGTAAGCTCCAACAGTCTTCTCTTGGAGCTTGAAAAAGAGCTTGACGGGAGCCGAGATGAAGCTGTGAACAGAGTGACAATATGACGAAGATTACCATGTTGGCGAAAGAGGCACAACAATGATTTGAAATGAGATGAAATTGTGAAGTTATAAATTGATCACCTTGTCATCTGACATTGATCAGGGGCAGGCAGATGACACTAAATTTTTCATTCATCAACAGCTGTCTAATGTGTGTATATATGTTGCAAAAAGATATGTAAGTATAATGTTGTCAGTACTCACAGAAGTAGTGTAGTGTTGTAGTGTAAGGTAGTGTAGTATTCATAAAAGTAAGAAGTGATAACAGTTTCGACAGTGACAAGAGTGGGTTACAATGACGATTGCTATCAGAGGGCTAGAATAGAATGTTGTGTAATGGAGTCTGGTAGAGAATTTTCAATTTCAGGCAGTATTTTGACAGGGCACTGTCACCAGTAGATGGGAGGGGACCAGATGACCACAGCAGTTGGACAGCTGATAAACCTGTGGCACCACAGGAGGGGGTGCAGTCCATGGTGGCTCAGCCAGATGTAAGCTCCAACAATCTTCTTGTGAAGCTTGAGAAAAAGTTTGATGGGCGCCAAGACAAAGCTGGGAATGATGTGACACCAAGATGAAGATGGTCATGTTGGCATAAGAAGAGCAACAAATGGGTAAAGGAAGTTATTAAGTGGTGTTAGGCAAGTTTACCTTTTGTTGCTTAAATAATTCATTAATTAGTTCGACACAGCTGTTCACAACTCATTACTGGCTTACGGGAGTGTGATGCTGAAGAGACACAGTGGGATGGCACTTACATTGTTGAAATAGTGAAAC
The DNA here is from genome assembly GCA_030248115.1 of Linhomoeus sp. GSCO2_2. Classification (NCBI taxonomy): domain Eukaryota; kingdom Metazoa; phylum Nematoda; class Chromadorea; order Monhysterida; family Linhomoeidae; genus Linhomoeus; species Linhomoeus sp. GSCO2_2. Next base: position 19,123 of record JASAMZ010011416.1, read on the forward strand.
AAGTTTGTTTGTTTTATGAAACATATTTGTACATAATTATATATAGAACAGCACATATATTAGTGCAAAATTACCTCAGAAGCAAGGTGGCCCATGTGAATATAATGACATATATCCACCAAGAGACATGGCTTTGATCTTATACTTACCTACCAAAGCTAAGAAGCTTCAAATAAGAAGTAAGTTTACTGAACAGTGAGTTGGCTTTGACAACAAGGTACCTGTCAGATAAAGTGCAGATAAAATAGATTGGGCTAGAAGGCAAGAGGGCTTCACAGATGCCCGATAATCCCATAATGGTGGCTAGTAGTGAAATTATGGCAAGGCCAAGACCACAGATAATTTATAACACAAAAGAAATTTTTTGCAACTGTGAAAGTTGATAAAAATACTTGGTTAGTTGTCAAAATTTCATAAAAAGCTAAACTTGGTGTTTATTTATCAATGTGATAACAGAACTACAAAAGTAACACACCAAAGGAATTCCCAATGAAGAATGACAACACCAAAGATTCGGCAAATTTTTCTGTTGGATGTGATGCTTCCAATGATGTAGAAAACTTCAGATGAATCGACATTGCATCATGCCAATACCACATTGCATTCTACAGATAAGGCTATTGATGTGTATAAAGTTAACTATACTGTTCACCAAACTTGACAGACACAATGCACGTTCATGATTCCATCTGCTGATGATGCTCACCTTTTTCAAAGATGGTCATGTTTTTACAACCACTGCAGCTCCCCCAACAGACAGCATTTTACTTCTAGAAATTAGTGCCTGGGCAATGGCTTTGCTTTGCTCTGCGAAGTTGCTGTTGACAACTCTGTCATTCTATACAGATGGTACAATACAGCATTCAGGAGCATCGACCTGAAAACCTTCTTGGTTAGCCATTGAAATCAGTCAGCTACTGAAACAGAAGCTTAAGAACCCAACAAATGAGGAATGTTGCCAAGTCAGGTGAACAGTGGGTTCTCTTGGCAACAACAACAACAACAACACAACAACAGTGTGTTCTCAACCAATTTGGCTGACACACAGCCTACTCAGCATGCACAGAGTGAGTTTTGACCCCAGGCAGTATGAAGATGAAATTTAGTAACTACTGTTGTATCTGGCAATTTCTTTCGCACCTCAATCCCCAAGTTAGGAATAAGCTCAGCTGTTTTGAACTTACTTACACTGAAGACAGCACTTTGAAATATGTGTCTGTAGTCAGTCTGTCCATTTGTCCTGCTGTTCATTCACATGTTGCTGTGGTTCCTGATAATTCTTGCAGTTCATGATATCATTTGCTGATGAAGATCACCTTTCTCAAAGATGGTCATATTCTTGTGGAGACTGCAGCTCCTACAACAGGCACTATTTCATTTCTTTGACTTCTTTGACATTGTGTAACCCGAGCTAGGCAGACCATAGCAACCTGGGACAAATACTAGGATGCTTAGGATTACTTCTAGTTCGGCAATCCAAAAATCAGGCAAAATTGAGGAAGGTCAAAGATTTGATTTGCATAGAATGTCAATTTTTTCATGCTCAACTTTGTGATGCTGTCCTTGAGCTTGAGATGGCAAACAGTTGTACAAAAGCAGCACATATCATGGACAGGTGTTGACTCTATTGCGTGTAAGTTTTGTTCAAATTGATTTATCACAGCAGAAGATATTTGGGTTTTTCATTTGCCATATTAAAACAGCACTGTAGCACTAGCATCTGATGAATTTTTATACTCCACAAAAAAGTGTGGAGTATATAGCGTTTGTGCGCGAAACACAGAAAATTACAGTCAACGGCGTTCGCGCGTGCAGCGGCCGATTTGCAAACGGTCTTTTGCGTTGGGTAGGCCTAGTAAGTGGGCAGGGTGGACACCAAACGGGGTCACGCTCCGGGACCCCGTTGGCGGGAAATTCAAAAATTTAAATTTTCAAAGTACTGAAAAAGGCATAGTACAAGGTAGAACTCGAAAAAGTTGCATATAATGGTATATACTATCTTTTGATATGTTGTAGTACTCGATAGGGCCGAGGGTGGAAAAAATGAATTGGATCGCTGCGGGACCCATTTTGGCGCCAAATTTAAAAAATTCGCGATTTTTGGTCCTTTTCCGACTTTGACTGGCTGCTGTGCGAGCTAGGTAGCAGCTAGAGCGGCGGGACCGCTTTTGTTGCTCCTTCCCAGATGTCCTCTATCGAATGAGTCATGAACGGAGAAAATCGGGCGAAACACAAAAAAGTTATTTTTCCACAACTTTTTTGACTCCGGGGTCGAAAATTGCAATTTTCGCGTTACAGCGTCTGTTGCGCTCGAATGCGTCCCCCCATCGTTCCAAAAGTGGTTTCAAACGATTCTACGTTGAAATCTGGTCTAGAAAAGTGTTTTGGAAAAATTTTCAGAGCTACAGTAACCCTGCCGCGTCCATTTGAATTTTGGGTGTCGGGTCGACTTTCGCGATATTATACTCGATTTCGGGGTTTTCGGGGCCGCTGATTACGAATTTGGCATTCGTTTAGCGTTTAGATGATGTTTGAACGTACCTATGACGAAATCGCATGCTACCGTACCCCAAGTGCAGAATTTTGGTTTTGCGAGTCCATAGGAAGTTAGGGGTGTTGTATGTCGAATCTGAGGTATTTTGGGATGTAGATCACGAATTCGGCATTAGTTTTGTGATTGGGAGTGTCAACAGGCCACAACAGCAGAGGAGTCACTATGCGTAGGAGTTCAAATTTGTGGAGTATACTGCGTCCCCCGGACGACTTGCCTGGTTCTTTACTACTGTCCTCAAGGAGACAACAACTGGAGCTGCATCAAACTCTTCCACCACCAATAGCATCTCAAAATATCTGTAATATGATCCCATTCCTTTGATGCATTTTTAGCACTCTGACCCCAAAAGGGGCGGAGTGCTATAGTGGAGCTGCTCCCGACTAACTTTTTTGCCCCAAGATTTCTCGCGCGTGGTTCATCCGATTTGGACGGGGTTTTTTTTAATCGATAGCTCTCGAGGGATACTAGGGGTGCTCGGGCCTTCGTTTTTTTCGCGTAGTGGGAAAATTTTGAGAAAAATTCAAAAATTTGAAAATTTACTTACTGAGAGGGTGTTCCCCTAAGGCTACTTTTTGGAATCATGGACCGATTTCGATGTCCTTTAGATATGTTGTAGTTCTCCACGAGAGCTTTTGCGGAAAAAAAATCCCGAGCCAATCGGCCGACGCGTTCTCGGGTTACGGTAGCCGAAAGTGGTTTTTTGACAAAAATATGCCTTTAAAAAATCCTAGTAAATCAGAGAGTTGTTGGATCCGGCCAGATATCTCCAATCGGCAAGATTATCATGTTCTCTTTTGTTTAAGAGCAAAATCTCTGAAATCCGCCGCGGAAATCTTGAGTTCTGTGGTTGCAAATGGTCGCCGTCGGAGACCAAAATTGCCGATTTTCGACTTTCGGCCGTTTTAGCACTCGATTGCGCTGATTTATGACCGAATGGACTGCACCACGCGATTTGCCGTTGAAAACTGATCCGGAATCGATTTTCAAAAATATTTTTTCGGCTACCGTACCCCGGCCGCGTCCAAAATTCGAATTTCCACCCCCGAGGACAAAATCAATGTTGGAGTCGACTGCGGTGCTTTCGAGGTCGCTGATGCCGAATCTGGCGTTATTTTGGCGTTTCGGATCAAGATTCGCGAGTTTTTGCCGATTTTCGACCTACCGAAGCCCTACGTTGACGAAGCTGAAAGTGAGGTGATTGAACGTTTGTAATGCCGATTCTAGGGTATTTCGCGACGAGGAACGCGAATTTGCGATTGGTTTCTCCATTTTGTGTCGACTTTGCCTTCAAACAGCCACTTTCCTAATGCCGACATTCAAATTTGAATGCAACTTTTACCGTACTCTCCTCAAACTATTTTGTAACTCAAATTTGCGCGGGCATTCAAACTTCTGAATTTAGGAAATGCAGTGCGGAAAGATGTTGTGGTAAAGGAAGCATTTGCGCATGAATTGTCAATTCTTTTCTTTCCGTCCAAAATGGCAAGGCGAGTCTGCAATTGGCGCAGCCCCGAATCTTTGCCGCCGGCTACTTGTTGAATCGAAGCGAAATGGTGCATTTTGGGCTCAATTCGGCCTGGTCTACAGGATTTCGGTGGAGTTCTACTGCGCGCCGGTCCTTGTAGGTGGAGGGAGTATGCGTACTCTGAAACTCGCGTGCCGGCGGGATTTGTGGAGAATCTTTGGGCGGAAATTGGCCTTATTTCTCATGATAAGTGAGTGGCGGTCTGCTTTCTCCCGTTCTGGTCGGAGTGCTTCACTGCAGGCTCTCCTGCACGTTTCCCTTGTTTATTCATTCCTGTGTTTCACCATTTGTGCTCACAGTGATCTGACTTGTTTTTCATGCCCTGTGAACCATTTTACTGTTTTGCTGATGAATTCCCATTCTGTTCATTTCCACTTACTGCTTAGTAGTTCCGTTCACTTGTGAGTCACAAAGATGCACATCATACAATGATACAGCAGGCCAAATCTAGAAGACGAAGATGTACATTAAACTGGACCCCCCGAAAAGATGTACATTTTTGCTTTCAAAATTTTTGCCAATTTTTGATGTACATCTTTTTTCGTTTTTTTTTTGGATGTACATCTTACAATCGGTGGGTCTGACAGACCCACCTGTGCATCGGAAGGGTACCTGAACGTGATGCAAATTTGGTGCAGCGGAGCAACATGTTCTGTCGCCCCTGCTAACGTTGAGGCGGTTCTTCTCTTAGAGGACAATCAATGCGGGTGCAGTTTTGAGGCAGCCCGCAGAACGTTGCGACGCGTCACCATATGCAATGCCAATTCAACGGTAGCAATTGGGCCAGGTTTTCTTCTCACCTGAGTTGGCGTTGGTGGCATTGTGGCTGAGCGGAGGCAGGGCTTCGGCCGTGGAGGGCGGCAGCTCCTCGATGGTATTACAGGAGTTGTTGTTGAAGAAGAAGGGCGAGTTGTGGTGCGGCTTCCGACTCCGACCGAGAATGGGCTCCGGGGAGAGGGTACCCGCCGTCTCGTCGTCGGCTGGACCTCCATCCACTTCCACCGATATGGGAGGGGGTTCCTCTTCCTCCTCTGGGTAGATGGCGACCTCGAGGATCTCCTCTTCCGCCGCCTCCACCTCCTGCCCATCGCCATCCGCCTCTGCCGCTGTAGGGTCTTTGGTCCCTTCACCCTCATCATCCTCCTCTTTGAAGTTGGCCCTCGCGCGCTGCTTCTGAAAATATGTACATAGGAATCGGAATCCAGTGGCATGTTTCATGGCTGGACTATGAGCTCGCTATGCTGTGATTGCCACAGTGCAGCTTGGCTACGCTGACAACAGCAAGAGATTGCAAGTACGTAACACTTCTCACGTCAAGCGTGTCCTTCAACAAAGGCGATAGCGTAGGTGTACAGTAGCCAGAACTACGTTCACGTCCGTGCAAGATTACTTCTCCAGTCCCACCTTCTTGGCCTTGCGCTGGTTCTTCTTCTTCTGCCCAAGAATGGAGGCGTTGAGCCTAAAGCGTCTCTCGAGCACTCTCTCGCTGAAGCTGACCCTCTTCTGCCTCTGCTGCAACTGCAACTCCAGTCCCTGCACCATCAGACTGCGCTCCACGGGAGACGACGACTGGTGGTGATGGGACAGAAGCTCCTCCATGGAGCCATTCTTCTTGCCGCTAGGGCCTACGGTTGGCGTCCCTGGGGCAGTGGAGAGGGAGCCGCTGCTGGTCGTCTGCGATAGAGTCCCCGCTGCGCCCTCAGCCTCACAGACCGTCTCAGACACGGATCGGAAGAGGGGTCGGCGCTTGAGGATGCCTGAACACGCATTATGCCTGTACTGTTGCAGGAGGACTAGCGCCACTAACACATCTTAACGAAAGGCACTCATCACGTCTTGCTGGAACATTTTATCTACGTACATGTACATTGGCAGCGCCTGTTGCTGTCACTTGTGCAGCACAATTTGTGCTTTTAAAAAGCTGAGCTGTTTTGACGATGCTATGATTGTACCCATACGACCACAATAACAACCCACACACCTCCTCTTCCACTCAATCCACATTCGAAACCTTTCCGCATTAGCTTCAAAACAGCGTCGACCCACCCTTGACAGGCGGCGGACCGCAGGAGAAGCAGTCGGACATGGATCGCTGTCGAATGTCACCCGCTTTGGGAGCGCCAATGGCTGCGGGACCATTGCGGTCGCTGCCGTAGCCGCTGCTTTTCGCCGATTCGACGCTGTCGCGACTGGTGGAGAGGGAGTCCGCCTCTTCCCTTTCTCCTTCCTTGGAGGCCTCTTCTTCCTCCACTCCAGCCACTGCTCCTCCTCTTGGCCCCAGCAGGGGGGCTCGTGAGCCGGCATCGATGAGGAGGGACAGGGGCACGCCCACGCACTCCTCGGCTCTCTGCAAATCATAAACGATTGATTGTGAAGGTTCATATTCTGGGGTTACAGCACCAAAGAACCATCCTGACAATCCTGTGTAGGTGTACCGTACGTATGTACCGGAATACCGCAGCGACCTGCTTAGATGACTGGCGTGCCCATCGGTACAAAAGACGATCACCGGGACCAAATCATTACCCTCCATACTTAATCATACCGAGACCACATTCGATTCTCTCTGTTCTCTGTGCACTACGGTACTTACGTAGCTGACTATTTATGTAGACCTCTCAAAGACGTATCGCGGACTTCTGTTAGCTGTCTCGCATTATGCTGTTGATTAATGATGAACATCCGACGACGTGTGAGTAATTCCAAACCGAATTTCCCTGCGTTGGTTGAGGCCGCTTCCTTACCAGTCAGTCTCCACTCCCAATCTAATCTCGAGCGAACGCTGCCCTAGGCTCGCGCTATTCGGGCCCAGAGATGCTGAGTCAGCGCGTAAAATGCGCTGAGCGGCATACATACACGGACGCGAGGCCGGTCAGCCGGGGCGAAGCGAGCGAGAGCGAACAATCGGCGAGCGGCCATCGGCAGAGATGGGGCGGGCCAATCGCACGTACATAGGCCAGCGCCAGTCAGTGTTTGTTCTTCGGAAACGCGAGCGGCGGCGGCACAACAAACGGCCTCGCCGACTCATCCGAGCGAAGCTGTCCGGAATCGAACCGATCGGAGAGCGCGCGGTAGAAACCGACGCGCCGAATCGGTCGTCGTCTGCGGCAATACCCACCGAGATGTCGATGATGGCGGCCTTCTTGTTGCGCGAGAGCAACGTGACCGGCCTCCTCCCTCCCAGGGCCAGCTTGCCGCGGCGCACGCCGCCGTTCTGGTTGGCCTCCTTGCAGCGGCGCAGGGCTGCCTCCAGTCGTAGGATCTCATAGTCGGGGAACATTCTCTGCAACATGGAAGTGGTCCAAATTGCCAGACACGACTACACATTACAGATTGAGAGAGCTTCAGGACTTAGGGCTGAAACGCTTCGAAAGACAGCTTCGCGCGCAAGTATCGCGCTAGATAGAACAAGCGCCGACTAGCCAATCTTGCGCCGATAGGCACAGGCTAGCCCTGCCCTACAGTTACCCACATGGAACGGGATAGCACAGCGCAGAAATGCCGGTGCATAAGTAATAATTTCCTCGGGAGATAGGTAGGCAAAGACCCAGGCAAGTCGTCCGGGGGACGCAGTATACTCCACAAATTTGAACTCCTATGCACGGTGACTCCTCTGCTGGTGTGGCCTCCTGACACACCCAATCGCAATGCCGAATTCGTGATCTATGTACATCCCAAGTACCCCAGAATCGACATACAACACCCCTAGTTTCCTACGTATGGACTCCAGGAACCAAAATTCTGCACTTGGGGTACGGTCAGGGTTTTTTTTTGAGCGATAGTGGGAGCGTTTGCTCCTAGAATTTGCTAAACGCTCCTAGAGTTTTAAGTTAGGAGCGCCACTGCGCCCCTAGAATTGCGGTAGAATCGTGGCAAAATTCTCCTATTATCTTCAACTTATGAACGGTTCTAGGACAGAACAATCTTAAAACGCAAAAATTTTGCCTGCGGCGCAATTTCGTTATCATATTTGCCATTTATAGTCCAAAAATCGCAAAATTTTCGCCTGCGGCGCTATTCAAAAGATAACTTTTCGTTGTTAGAAGTTTGCAAAAGTATTCTTTGGCATAAATGTTCGCCATTAAATTCCGTTACAAACAACCTTTAGTGGTTACTTACATACCACAAAACTTTATGCCCCTAAATTTTGCTTGGCGCTCCTAAATTTCAAAGTTAGGAGCGCCATTTGCTCCTAGGCCTCGGACGAAAGTAGCATGCAAATTTGTCATACGCATGGTAAAACTACATCCAAACGCTAAACGAATGCCAAATTCGTGATCAGCGCCCCCGAAAACCCCGAAATCGAGTATAATATCGCGAAAGTCGACCCGACACCCAATATTCAAATGGACGCGGCAGGGTTACTGTAGCTCTGCAAATTTGCCAAAAACACTTTTCTGGACCAGATTTCAACGTAGAATCGTTTGAAACCACTTTTGAACCGATTCGGCAACGCATTCGAGCGCTACAGACGCTGAAACGCGAAAAGCGCAATTTTTGACCCCGGAGTCAAAAAAGTTCCACCAAGATAAGGCTCATTCGATAGAGGACATCTGGGAAGGAGCACCAAAAGCGGTCTCGCCGTTCTAGCTGCTACCTACCTACATAGCTCGCACAGCAGCCTGTCAAACTCCGAAAAGGGTAAAAAATCGCGAATTTTTCAAATTTGGCACCATAATGGGTCCCGCAGCGATCCAATTCTTTTTTTGCACCCTCGGCCCTATCGAGTACTACAACATATCAAAAGATAGTACCGGGTTTTTCCGAAGAAGCGCCCCCCCCCCCAAACAAGCGCCCCCGGGGCGCTTATTTGTCATGCCTTTCCAAATAAGCGCCCCGGGGCGCTTATTTGGAGAAAAGATTCTTTGACCAAAATGTGCATTTTGCTTCCTTGCGTTAACTGTTCACCTAGAAAATGTGGGTCTCAGGGGTCGATTTGAGCCTGACTTCTCCATTTTGTAAGAGAATTCAAACAATTATGCATTAAATACCAGTGAAATATGATTTTGTATACCTGTACTCGCCGATTATGCACCTCTGTTGAGCATAAGCTATGTAGTCCATGGAAGTGCCGAAAAGGTACCAGATTAGACTTTTCAAATAACCGCCCCGGGGCGCTTATTTGGTTTGAGTCTGCTCTTGCCAGAAGTGCCAAAACTTAATTAGCGCCCCGGGGCGCTTTTTCGGAAAAACCCGGTATATACCATTATCATGGCTGGCGCGGCAGCGCCAGACCATAATATGTTCCATCCAGGCCGCGCGCGCCTTTTCCCATCGTCACGATATTTATTTCTCGGGCCGCACTGAACGGAATCGGTTGAAATTTGGTACACTAAAGGACGTTATCATAAACAGTTTAAGTTCCAAATTTGGTGAAAATCGGTTAAGTGTAGCGAAAGTTACAGGCGCAAAAAGGATCGCGGCGCGTTTCTTGTCCCACGGGCGGGGGGGGGGGGGGGGGGGGTGAATTCTTCTCCATCTCCTTCTTCTCCTCCTTCACGTCACGCTCTACAGTCCACCAATCAGGATCTCGTCCAGTCGCCTTCCATTCTTACCACCGATGGTTGCGCGCATCCTCTCTACTAATCGCGCGCTGTCTGTCACTCTGTCTATTTGTGTGTGAACAAAATATCTTTCGACCGCGGCCTCGGAGCCTGGACATCTATACATTTTCGGAACCGCCTTCCACGGGGGACCATCTGGCGGAAGTTTGGTCTTTGGCCGCCGCCTAAATTCGGTCGATCGACTGCCGCGCCGCCTATCGGATGACGTATTTCGTCTATCCAATCACCGTGCGTCGCGAGCACGCATCGGTCCAATGAGTGCGCGTCGCACGAGCGACCGCCTATGTCGCGAAGCCGGTGACGTCAGACTATTGATTATATGCTGCTATAGTGGAGGGTCGACGCTCTTCACTCTACAATACCGGCGGGCCGTCCCGCGCTGACGTAAAGCCGCGCGCGTACACAATCTACACTGCGGGTAGCCATAGATAGTTCGCGGCCAGTGCAGCCTGCGTACAGTGCACAGTCTACATTCAGAACCGCCATACACAGTCCGCGGTGACGGCCAGTGTTGCCTGCGTTTAGTGCTGAATCCGAGAAAGTTTGAGGCAGAGGTTCAGTACCAAGTGAGACAACATTTTGACAACACTTGGACGCGCAATTAGAGTAGGGCCATGTTCTCCAGCGCCTGAGTTGCACGACACCGGGCTGCGAATATCCGATCCAACGCGTGAGTTGCGCGACAACGGGCAAGCAGTCGGCGCAAAGCGACACCGAGACCAGCAATCCCGAACCATTGTCAGAAGCGCAGCGCGTCAGCAGCGCGGCATCGGTCTCTGAAGCTGAAGCACGTCAGCTGCGCGACATCGGTCTCTAAAGCTGCAGTGCGTCAGCTGCGCGACATCGGTCTCTGAAGCTGCAACGCGTCGGCTGCTCGACATCGGTCTCTGCAGCTGCTGCGCGACATCGTTCTCTGAAGCTGCAGCGCGTCAGCTGCGCGACATCGGCCTCTGAAGCTGCAACACGTCAGCTGCGCGACATTGGTCTCTGAATCTGCAGCACGTCAGCTGCGCGACATCGGTCTCTGAAGCTGCAGCGCGTCAGCTGCGCGACATTGGCCTCTGAAGCTGCAACACGTCAGCTGCGCGACATCGGTCTCTGAATCTGCAGCACGTCAGCTGCGCGACATCGGTCTCTGAAGCTGCAGCGCGTCAGCTGCGCGGCATCGGTTTCTGAAGCTGCAATGCGTTATCCACGGGCTATAGACTCTAGTCCTCTCTACTAATCGCGCGCTGTCTGTCAGTCTTCTGTCTATTTGTGTGTGAACAAAATTTCTTTCGGCCGCGGCCTCGGATCCCGGACATCTATACATTTTCGGTGCCGCCTTCCACGGGGGACCATCTGGCGGAAGTTTGGTCTTTGGCCGCCGCCTAAATTCGGTCGATCGACTGCCGCGCCGCCTGTCGGATGACGTATTTCGTCTATCCAATCCACCGTGCGTCGCGAGCACGCATCGGTCCAATGACTGCGCGTCGCACGAGCGACCGCCTATGTCGCGAAGCCGGTGACGTCAGACTATTGATTATACGCTGCTATAGGGGAGGGTCGACGCTCTTCACTCTACAATACCAGCGGGCCGTCCCGCGCTGAACTGAAGCCGCGCGCGTACACAATCTACACTGCGGGTAGCCATAGATACATATCGGTCCAATGACTGCGCGTCGCACGAGCGACCGCCTATGTCGCGAAGCCGGTGACGTCAGACTATTGATTATACGCTGCTATAGGGGAGGGTCGACGCTCTTCACTCTACAATACCAGCGGGCCGTCCCGCGCTGAACTGAAGCCGCGCGCGTACACAATCTACACTGCGGGTAGCCATAGATACATAGTTCGCGACCAGTGCAGCCTGCGTACAGTGCACAGTCTACATTCAGAACCGCCATACACCTACATTCAGAACCGCCATACACAGTCCGCGGTGACGGCCAGTGTTGCCTGCGTTTAGTGCTGAATCCGAGAAAGTTTGAATGACACAAATTTGAACTCCTATGCACGGTGACTCCTCTGCTGGTGTGGCCTCCTGACACACCCAATCGCAATGCCGAATTCGTGATCTATGTACATCCCAAGTACCCCAGAATCGACATACAACACCCCTAGTTTCCTACGTATGGACTCCAGGAACCAAAATTCTGCACTTGGGGTACGGTCAGGGTTTTTTTTTGAGCGATAGTGGGAGCGTTTGCTCCTAGAATTTGCTAAACGCTCCTAGAGTTTTAAGTTAGGAGCGCCACTGCGCCCCTAGAATTGCGGTAGAATCGTGGCAAAATTCTCCTATTATCTTCAACTTATGAACGGTTCTAGGACAGAACAATCTTAAAACGCAAAAATTTTGCCTGCGGCGCAATTTCGTTATCATATTTGCCATTTATAGTCCAAAAATCGCAAAATTTTCGCCTGCGGCGCTATTCAAAAGATAACTTTTCGTTGTTAGAAGTTTGCAAAAGTATTCTTTGGCATAAATGTTCGCCATTAAATTCCGTTACAAACAACCTTTAGTGGTTACTCACATACCACAAAACTTTATGCCCCTAAATTTTGCTTGGCGCTCCTAAATTTCAAAGTTAGGAGCGCCATTTGCTCCTAGGCCTCGGACGAAAGTAGCATGCAAATTTGTCATACGCATGGTAAAACTACATCCAAACGCTAAACGAATGCCAAATTCGTGATCAGCGCCCCCGAAAACCCCGAAATCGAGTATAATATCGCGAAAGTCGACCCGACACCCAATATTCAAATGGACGCGGCAGGGTTACTGTAGCTCTGCAAATTTGCCAAAAACACTTTTCTGGACCAGATTTCAACGTAGAATCGTTTGAAACCACTTTTGAACCGATTCGGCAACGCATTCGAGCGCTACAGACGCTGAAACGCGAAAAGCGCAATTTTTGACCCCGGAGTCAAAAAAGTTCCACCAAGATAAGGCTCATTCGATAGAGGACATCTGGGAAGGAGCACCAAAAGCGGTCTCGCCGTTCTAGCTGCTACCTACCTACATAGCTCGCACAGCAGCCTGTCAAACTCCGAAAAGGGTAAAAAATCGCGAATTTTTCAAATTTGGCACCATAATGGGTCCCGCAGCGATCCAATTCTTTTTTTGCACCCTCGGCCCTATCGAGTACTACAACATATCAAAAGATAGTACCGGGTTTTTCCGAATAAGCGCCCCCCCCCCCCCCCAAACAAGCGCCCCCGGGGCGCTTATTTGTCATGCCTTTCCAAATAAGCGCCCCGGGGCGCTTATTTGGAGAAAAGATTCTTTGACCAAAATGTGCATTTTGCTTCCTTGCGTTAACTGTTCACCTAGAAAATGTGGGTCTCAGGGGTCGATTTGAGCCTGACTTCTCCATTTTGTAAGAGAATTCAAACAATTATGCATTAAATACCAGTGAAATATGATTTTGTATACCTGTACTCGCCGATTATGCACCTCTGTTGAGCATAAGCTATGTACATAGTCCATGGAAGTGCCGAAAAGGTACCAGATTAGACTTTTCAAATAACCGCCCCGGGGCGCTTATTTGGTTTGAGTCTGCTCTTGCCAGAAGTGCCAAAACTTAATTAGCGCCCCGGGGCGCTTTTTCGGAAAAACCCGGTATATACCATTATCATGGCTGGCGCGGCAGCGCCAGACCATAATATGTTCCATCCAGGCCGCGCGCGCCTTTTCCCATCGTCACGATATTTATTTCTCGGGCCGCACTGAACGGAATCGGTTGAAATTTGGTACACTAAAGGACGTTATCATAAACAATTTAAGTTCCAAATTTGGTGAAAATCGGTTAAGTGTAGCGAAAGTTACAGGCGCAAAAAGGATCGCGGCGCGTTTCTTGTCCCACGGGCGGGGGGGGGGGGGGGGGGGGGGTGAATTCTTCTCCATCTCCTTCTTCTCCTCCTTCACGTCACGCTCTACAGTCCACCAATCAGGATCTCGTCCAGTCGCCTTCCATTCTTACCACCGATGGTTGCGCGCATCCTCTCTACTAATCGCGCGCTGTCTGTCATCGGATCCCGGACATCTATACATTTTCGGTGCCGCCTTCCACGGGGGACCATCTGGCGGAAGTTTGGTCTTTGGCCGCCGCCTAAATTCGGTCGATCGACTGCCGCGCCGCCTGTCGGATGACGTATTTCGTCTATCCAATCCACCGTGCGTCGCGAGCACGCATCGGTCCAATGACTGCGCGTCGCACGAGCGACCGCCTATGTCGCGAAGCCGGTGACGTCAGACTATTGATTATACGCTGCTATAGGGGAGGGTCGACGCTCTTCACTCTACAATACCAGCGGGCCGTCCCGCGCTGAACTGAAGCCGCGCGCGTACACAATCTACACTGCGGGTAGCCATAGATACATAGTTCGCGACCAGTGCAGCCTGCGTACAGTGCACAGTCTACATTCAGAACCGCCATACACCTACATTCAGAACCGCCATACACAGTCCGCGGTGACGGCCAGTGTTGCCTGCGTTTAGTGCTGAATCCGAGAAAGTTTGAATGACACAAATTTGAACTCCTATGCACGGTGACTCCTCTGCTGGTGTGGCCTCCTGACACACCCAATCGCAATGCCGAATTCGTGATCTATGTACATCCCAAGTACCCCAGAATCGACATACAACACCCCTAGTTTCCTACGTATGGACTCCAGGAACCAAAATTCTGCACTTGGGGTACGGTCAGGGTTTTTTTTTGAGCGATAGTGGGAGCGTTTGCTCCTAGAATTTGCTAAACGCTCCTAGAGTTTTAAGTTAGGAGCGCCACTGCGCCCCTAGAATTGCGGTAGAATCGTGGCAAAATTCTCCTATTATCTTCAACTTATGAACGGTTCTAGGACAGAACAATCTTAAAACGCAAAAATTTTGCCTGCGGCGCAATTTCGTTATCATATTTGCCATTTATAGTCCAAAAATCGCAAAATTTTCGCCTGCGGCGCTATTCAAAAGATAACTTTTCGTTGTTAGAAGTTTGCAAAAGTATTCTTTGGCATAAATGTTCGCCATTAAATTCCGTTACAAACAACCTTTAGTGGTTACTTACATACCACAAAACTTTATGCCCCTAAATTTTGCTTGGCGCTCCTAAATTTCAAAGTTAGGAGCGCCATTTGCTCCTAGGCCTCGGACGAAAGTAGCATGCAAATTTGTCATACGCATGGTAAAACTACATCCAAACGCTAAACGAATGCCAAATTCGTGATCAGCGCCCCCGAAAACCCCGAAATCGAGTATAATATCGCGAAAGTCGACCCGACACCCAATATTCAAATGGACGCGGCAGGGTTACTGTAGCTCTGCAAATTTGCCAAAAACACTTTTCTGGACCAGATTTCAACGTAGAATCGTTTGAAACCACTTTTGAACCGATTCGGCAACGCATTCGAGCGCTACAGACGCTGAAACGCGAAAAGCGCAATTTTTGACCCCGGAGTCAAAAAAGTTCCACCAAGATAAGGCTCATTCGATAGAGGACATCTGGGAAGGAGCACCAAAAGCGGTCTCGCCGTTCTAGCTGCTACCTACCTACATAGCTCGCACAGCAGCCTGTCAAACTCCGAAAAGGGTAAAAAATCGCGAATTTTTCAAATTTGGCACCATAATGGGTCCCGCAGCGATCCAATTCTTTTTTTGCACCCTCGGCCCTATCGAGTACTACAACATATCAAAAGATAGTACCGGGTTTTTCCGAAGAAGCGCCCCCCCCCATCCTCTCTACTAATCGCGCGCTGTCTGTCAGTCTGTCTATTTGTGTGTGAACAAAATTTCTTTCGGCCGCGGCCTCGGATCCCGGACGTCTATACATTTTCGGTGCCGCCTTCCACGGGGGACCATCTGGCGGAAGTTTGGTCTTTGGCCGCCGCCTAAATTCGGTCGCTCGACTGCCGCGCCGCCTGTCGGATGACGTATTTCGTCTATCCAATCCACCGTGCGTCGCGAGCACGCATCGGTCCAATGACTGCGCGTCGCACGAGCGACCGCCTATGTCGCGAAGCCGGTGACGTCAGACTATTGATTATACGCTGCTATAGGGGAGGGTCGACGCTCTTCACTCTACAATACCAGCGGGCCGTCCCGCGCTGAACTGAAGCCGCGCGCGTACACAATCTACACTGCTGGTAGCCATAGATACATAGTTCGCGACCAGTGCAGCCTGCGTACAGTGCACAGTCTACATTCAGAACCGCCATACACCTACATTCAGAACCGCCATACACAGTCCGCGGTGACGGCCAGTGTTGCCTGCGTTTAGTGCTGAATCCGAGAAAGTTTGAGGCAGAGGTTCAGTACCAAGTGAGACAACATTTTGACAACACTTGGATGCGCAATGACAGTAGGGCCATGTTCTCCAGCGCCTGAGTTGCACGACAACGGGCTGCGAATATCCGATCCAACGCGTGAGTTGCGCGACAACGGGCAAGCAGTCGGCGCAAAGCGACACCGAGACCGGCAATCCCGAACCATTGTCAGAAGCGCAGCGCGGCATGGGTCCCCGAAGCTGAGGCACGTCAGCTGCGCGACATCGGTCTCTAAAGCTGCAGTGCGTCAGCTGCGCGACATCGGTCTCTGAAGCTGCAACGCGTCGGCTGCTCGACATCGGTCTCTGAAGCTGCTGCGCGACGTCGTTCTCTGAAGCTGCAGCGCGTCAGCTGCGCGACATCGGCCTCTGAAGCTGCAACACGTCAGCTGCGCGACATTGGTCTCTGAATCTGCAGCACGTCAGCTGCGCGACATCGGTCTCTGAAGCTGCAGCGCGTCAGCTGCGCGACATTGGCCTCTGAACCTGCAACACGTCAGCTGCGCGACATCGGTCTCTGAATCTGCAGCACGTCAGCTGCGCGACATCGGTCTCTGAAGCTGCAGCGCGTCAGCTGCGCGGCATCGGTTTCTGAAGCTGCAATGCGTTATCCACGGGCTATAGACTCTAGTATAACACCAAACCCCGAAGTGCACCCGCTTGTTCAGGAGGCCCTGCATAGTAGGGTTCCTAACGGGCCGCCAGGCCCGGCCCGGCCCGTAAAAAAGCCCGGCCCGCGGGCCGGGCCGGGCGGGCTTTTGCTTCTGGGCTGACGGGCCGGGCCGGGCCGGGCCTGGGTTTCCCAGAGGACGGGCCGGGCCGGGCGGGCTTTCCCTTACGAATCCTCTCTACTAATCGCGCGCTGTCTGTCAGTCTGTCTATTTGTGTGTGAACAAAATTTCTTTCGGCCGCGGCCTCGGATCCCGGACGTCTATACATTTTCGGTGCCGCCTTCCACGGGGGACCATCTGGCGGAAGTTTGGTCTTTGGCCGCCGCCTAAATTCGGTCGCTCGACTGCCGCGCCGCCTGTCGGATGACGTATTTCGTCTATCCAATCCACCGTGCGTCGCGAGCACGCATCGGTCCAATGACTGCGCGTCGCACGAGCGACCGCCTATGTCGCGAAGCCGGTGACGTCAGACTATTGATTATACGCTGCTATAGGGGAGGGTCGACGCTCTTCACTCTACAATACCAGCGGGCCGTCCCGCGCTGAACTGAAGCCGCGCGCGTACACAATCTACACTGCTGGTAGCCATAGATACATAGTTCGCGACCAGTGCAGCCTGCGTACAGTGCACAGTCTACATTCAGAACCGCCATACACCTACATTCAGAACCGCCATACACAGTCCGCGGTGACGGCCAGTGTTGCCTGCGTTTAGTGCTGAATCCGAGAAAGTTTGAGGCAGAGGTTCAGTACCAAGTGAGACAACATTTTGACAACACTTGGATGCGCAATGACAGTAGGGCCATGTTCTCCAGCGCCTGAGTTGCACGACAACGGGCTGCGAATATCCGATCCAACGCGTGAGTTGCGCGACAACGGGCAAGCAGTCGGCGCAAAGCGACACCGAGACCGGCAATCCCGAACCATTGTCAGAAGCGCAGCGCGGCATGGGTCCCCGAAGCTGAGGCACGTCAGCTGCGCGACATCGGTCTCTAAAGCTGCAGTGCGTCAGCTGCGCGACATCGGTCTCTGAAGCTGCAACGCGTCGGCTGCTCGACATCGGTCTCTGAAGCTGCTGCGCGACGTCGTTCTCTGAAGCTGCAGCGCGTCAGCTGCGCGACATCGGCCTCTGAAGCTGCAACACGTCAGCTGCGCGACATTGGTCTCTGAATCTGCAGCACGTCAGCTGCGCGACATCGGTCTCTGAAGCTGCAGCGCGTCAGCTGCGCGACATTGGCCTCTGAACCTGCAACACGTCAGCTGCGCGACATCGGTCTCTGAATCTGCAGCACGTCAGCTGCGCGACATCGGTCTCTGAAGCTGCAGCGCGTCAGCTGCGCGGCATCGGTTTCTGAAGCTGCAATGCGTTATCCACGGGCTATAGACTCTAGTATAACACCAAACCCCGAAGTGCACCCGCTTGTTCAGGAGGCCCTGCATAGTAGGGTTCCTAACGGGCCGCCAGGCCCGGCCCGGCCCGTAAAAAAGCCCGGCCCGCGGGCCGGGCCGGGCGGGCTTTTGCTTCTGGGCTGACGGGCCGGGCCGGGCCGGGCCTGGGTTTCCCAGAGGACGGGCCGGGCCGGGCGGGCTTTCCCTTACGAACTATAGATTTTCGGCAGAAAATCTTTGGTATGCATACTCACAAATGCTAGAAATTTCTGCCTCCGGCAAGTATTTGAATAAAACATAGTTATTGTGCACTTATTGCCTGGAAATTAAGCTTGCTTTGGACCATTATGTTGTGGTTTGTGCTATGATAAATGTGCCATGCAGTGCAATCGCTATTACATGATGTAATGGGAGTTGCAGAGAAACGGGTGCAACTTTAGAATCGAATTACTTGAGCTAGGCGATGAATTTTTCCACGCGGTCTTTTGCGTCAGAAAGAGAAAACGTTGGCGTTTTCTGTGTAGGAATATTAGCTAATTCCTTTGACCGTGGAGAATTTGCGCTCCTGTCAAACAGAAGTGTTAATTTCGGCGCGTTTGCCAACTTTTCGCGCCTTTTCAGCGAGTAGTCAGCGAGGTAGGCCCTATTGTGGAAGAATTCTTCTACATATAAAACGCCAGAGCTCTCTCTATCTAATGCAAAAGACTGTGTGAAAAAATTGATGTCTTGCTCGAGCAATTCAATTTTAAAGTTGGACTCGTTTCGCTGAAACGCCCTGTACAATTGACAAGTCCCGGGCCGGGCCGGGCGGGCCTAATAGTACTGGCGGGCCGGGCCGGGCGGGCCTATGGGTACCCTCCAAACGGGCCGGGCCGGGCCGGGCTTTTGAGATTTCAAAACGGGCCGGGCCGGGCCTAGATTTTTAGGCCCGTTAGGAACCCTACTGCATAGGTGTCCCAAAATTGTCCTGTTAAGTTTTGTGCGTGCCTCAAAGTGCCCCCGCTCGTTCAGGAGGCCCTGCATAGTGCATAGTAGAGATGGGCACAGGCCAGCAAAAGTTAACCTGCAGCCGGCCTGCAAATCTTTTTTTGGCCTGCAACCGGCCTGTGGCCTGCAACGGCACTATTCAGCCGGCCTGCGGCCGGCCTGCGTGAAAATTTGCTAACCTGCGGCCGGCCTGCAGCCTGCAGAAATTGTATTGAGCGTTACGCAGTGTTGAACGAAACCGTTTGTTATACAGGTGCCGGACCGCAGTAATATGCAAGAGAGCGGAGGAGGCGCCACTAGTCCGTCCTTCCTCCTTCCTTCCCTTACTGAGCAACTGCACGCGCGTGCACCCCGCTGCGCGCTCACACACACTCCAGCAAGTGCCTTTGCAATCTCTGTGCCTCCTAGAATCTGTCTCTCAGCCAATAGATTAGATACACATCCGGCCTGCAGCCGGCCTGCGGCCGGCCTGCTGAGACAAACGGCCGGCCTGCGGCCTGCAAATGTAAAGTCTGGCCGGCCTGTAGCATAGGTGTCCCAAAATTGTCCTGTTCGCTTTGTGCGTGCCTCAAAGTGCCCCCGCTCGTTCAGGAGGCCCTGCATAGGTGTCCCAA
The DNA here is from genome assembly GCA_030248115.1 of Linhomoeus sp. GSCO2_2. NCBI lineage: Eukaryota > Metazoa > Nematoda > Chromadorea > Monhysterida > Linhomoeidae > Linhomoeus > Linhomoeus sp. GSCO2_2. Next base: position 38,723 of record JASAMZ010011416.1, read on the forward strand.
AATTGTCCTGTTCGTTTTGTACGTGCCTCAAAGTGTCCCCGCTCGCTTAGGAGGCCCTGCATACGTGTCCCAAAATGTTCTACTCGTTTTGTGCGTGCCTCAAAGTGCCCCCGCTCGTTCAGGAGGCCCTGCATAGGTGTCCCAAAATTGTCCTGTTAAGTTCTGTGCGTGCTTCAAAGTGCCCCCGCTCGTTCAGGAGGCCCTGCATAGGTGTCCCAAAATTGTCCTGTTCGCTTTGTGCGTGCCTCAAAGTGCCCCCGCTCGTTCAGGAGGTCCTGCATACGTGTCCCAAAATTGTCCTGCTAAGTTTTGTGCGTGCCTCAAAGTGCCCCCGCTCGTTCGGGAGGCCCTGCATAGGTGTCCCAAAATTGTCCTGTTAAGTTTTGTGCGTGCCTCAAAGTGCCCCCGCTCGTTCAGGAGGCCCTGCATAGGTGTCTCAGAATTGTCCTGTTAAGTTTTGTGCGTGCCTCAAAGTGCCCCGCTCGTTCAGGAGGAACTGCATAGGTGTCCCAAAATTGCCCTGTTAAGTTTTGTGCGTGCCTCAAAGTGCCCCCGCTCGTTCAGGAGGCCCTGCATAGGTGTCCCAAAATTGTCCTGTTAAGTTCTGTGCGTGCTTCAAAGTGCCCCCGCTCGTTCAGGAGGCCCTGCATAGGTGTCCCAAAATTGTCCTGTTCGCTTTGTGCGTGCCTCAAAGTGCCCCCGCTCGTTCAGGAGGTCCTGCATACGTGTCCCAAAATTGTCCTGCTAAGTTTTGTGCGTGCCTCAAAGTGCCCCCGCTCGTTCGGGAGGCCCTGCATAGGTGTCCCAAAATTGTCCTGTTAAGTTTTGTGCGTGCCTCAAAGTGCCCCCGCTCGTTCAGGAGGCCCTGCATAGGTGTCTCAGAATTGTCCTGTTAAGTTTTGTGCGTGCCTCAAAGTGCCCCGCTCGTTCAGGAGGAACTGCATAGGTGTCCCAAAATTGCCCTGTTAAGTTTTGTGCGTGCCTCAAAGTGTCCCCGCTCGTTCAGGAGGCCCTGCATAGGTGTCCCAAAATTGTCCTGTTCGTTCTGCGCGTGCCTCAAAGTGTCTCCGCTCGCTCAGGAGGCCCTGCATACGTGTCTCAAAATGTTCTACTCGTTTTGTGCGTGCCTCAAAGTGCCACCGCTCGTTCAGGAGGCCCTGCATACGTGTCCCAAAATTGTCCTGTTCGTTTTGTGCGTGCCTCAAAGTCCCCCCGATCGTTCAGGAGGCCCTGCATACTTGTCCCAAAATTGTTCTGCTTGTTTTGTGCGTGCCTCAAAGTGCCCCCGCTCGTTCAGGAGGCCCTGCATACCTAGGTGTCACAAAATTGTCTTGTTGGTTTGTGCGTGCCTCAAAGTGCCTCCGCTCGTTCAGGAGACCCTGCATACGTGTCGCAAAGTTGTTCTACTCGTGTTGTGCGTGTCTCAAAGTGCCCCCGATCGTTCAGGAGGCCCTGCATACGTGTTACCAAATTGCCCTGCTCGTCCCGTACGTTACCCAAATACGTCAAACTCGTACGAGAGCCTTTACAGTCGTGTCTCAACGTGGCCTAGATCGGTAACGTGGGTTGATTGGCTCCGCCAATCAAAAAGTAAGAGTATTTCATGTAAAATGCCCAAGGGCAGAAAGAGGAATATGTTCCAAGTATGAAGCATGTAAAAGTAAGAGTATTAAACGGTATTCCTATGGTGTAGCAAATGCGGCGCTTTGTGCCGCCCACCAATTTGTTAAAGAAAGAATAGTACCAGTATTGATTGAAAGAAAGTATTTTCGACTAAAATCATCCACACAAACTGCGCAAAGGTCACAACGACACGCTAGGATGTGCCGAATATGTTACCGCGTGTCGTTGTGACCTTTGCGCAGTTTGTGTGGATGATTTTAGTCGAAAATGCTTTCTTTCAATCAATACTGGTACTATTCTTTCTTTAACAAATTCTACTACTAGTAATTCACGTACTACACGTAGTAATTCACGTACACTTACTAGTAATCCTCTCTACTAATCGCGCGCTGTCGGTCAGTCTGTCTATTTGTGTGTGAACAAAATATCTTTCAACTGCGGGCTCGGATCCCGGACATCTATACATTTTCGGAACCGCCTTCCACGGGGGACCATCTGGCGGAAGTTTGGTCTTTGGCCGCCGCCTAAATTCGGTCAATCGACTGCCGCGCCGCCTGTCGGATGACGTATTTCGTCTATCCAATCACCGTGCGTCGCGAGCACGCATCGGTCCAATGAGTGCGCGTCGCACGAGCGACCGCCTATGTCGCGAAGCCGGTGACGTCAGACTATTGATTATATGCTGCTATAGGGGAGGGTCGACGCTCTTCACTCTACAATACCAGCGGGCCGTCCCCCGCTGAAGCGAAGCGGCGCGCGTACACAGTCTACACTGCGAGCAGCCATAGATAGTCCGCGACCAGTGCAGCCTGCGTACAGTGCACAGTCTACATTCAGAACCGCCATACACAGTCCGCGGTGACGGCCAGTATTGCCTGCGTATAGTGCTGAATCCGAGAACGTTTGAGGCAGAGGTTCAGTACCAAGTGAGACAACATTTTGACAACACTTGGATTAGCAATGACAGTAGGGCCATGTTCTCCAGCGAGTGAGTTGCGCGACAACGGGCTGCGAGTATCCGATCGAACGAGTGCGTTGCGCGACAATGGGCTGCGAGTATCCACTCGAACGCTTGAGTTGCGCGACAGTACCAAGTGAGACAACATTTTGACAACACTTGGATTAGCAATGACAGTAGGGCCATGTTCTCCAGCGAGTGAGTTGCGCGACAACGGGCTGCGAGTATCCGATCGAACGAGTGCGTTGCGCGACAATGGGCTGCGAGTATCCACTCGAACGCTTGAGTTGCGCGACAACTGTCTCTGCGTATCCGCTCGAACACGTCGGTTGCGCGACAACGCGCAAGCAGTCGGCGCAAAGCGACACCGAGACCAGCAATCCCGAACCATTGTCAGAAGCTGCAGCGCGTCAGCAACGCGACATCGGTCTCTGAAGCTGCAGCACGTCAGCTGCGCGACATCGGTCTCTGAAGCTGCAGCACGTCAGCTGCGCGACATCGGTCTCTGAAGCTGCAGCGCGTCAGCTGCGCGACATCGGTCTCTGAAGCTGCAGCACGTCAGCTGCGCGACATCGGTCTCTGAAGCTGCAGCACGTCAGCTGCGCGACATCGGTCTCTGAAGCTGCAGCACGTCAGCTGCGCGACATCGGTCTCTGAAGCTGCAGCGCGTCAGCTGCGCGACATCGGTCTCAGAAGCTGCAACGCGTTATCCACGGGCTATAGACTCTAGTTCTTACTATTGTTTCACGGCGCTGTTCCGCAGAAGGCTATTAGTATTCCACGACCCAACGACCCAAACGACCCACGACCCAATCCACGACCCAAAAGAGAAAAGACGCATTGTGACTCTAGACGACCTACCGTATGACTATCTTGAGTAGACAGAGACGGCAGAAACTGAAAAGGACAGACGCAACGACTTTGGGTGGCACAATGGGTTCTGGGGTGACGATTGGTATTTTCGACTTCGGGTGGAATTTTGGGCTGGAAATCGCTCCTTTAGCGGTACCTACATTGACCGCTGCAGCGTGTTCAGCGTCGGTCGAAAGTCGAAAGCATGGTTTTGACAATTCTGAGGTACCGTGGCCCGGCCCTGGGGTCAAATTTTCGAAATTGATTTTTCACTTGTTTTGGGGTTTTCGACGACGTCGAACACGAACCCGATGTTTGTTATGCGAGTTTGACGCCCTGATTTCGGCACCCGGCCGCCCAAAAATTAGGTCTATGGGTCGGATTTTCAAATTGCGATGACAGTTGTGTCTAGGCTTTCTGATGCCGCTGAACACGAATCCGGCGATTTTTGCGATTTTTGACGCAACCACCCTGATTTTGGTAAAAAAATTACCTTCTGGAAGTTGTTCGAATTACGCAGATTTAAATTGGAGTTTGGGATTCACCGTATCAAACAGTGCGCGTTGATCCAATTTCAAACCTCGTACACTGCACAACTTGGGAACGAGCCGACTTAGTGGGGTGCAACACTTGTTTTGGTTTCCTGCGCCCCCCGCCTGTTAAAACAATCACGCGGAGTGCCTATCTGACACTCAGTTTAGACACTCATTCAAATATTAGTCTGTTCGGGTTCAAATAGGTCTAAAATTGCGCCACGGGCAAAAATAATTTAGCGACTTCCATCTCTTCCATTAGGAAATTGCTCTGAAATGGCGCCGCAGTCCAAAATTTGTTGCTAGGACAAAGTACACCCCCCCCCCCCAAGCTTGAACCAACCGGAACAGGAATCTTATTCTTATCGTAAAATAGTTGAGAAGCAGCGCACAAAATGCAAAAATAACGCACAGAAGGAAAGAATATTGTACTTCTTAGCAGAAACATGTACACCATCAAATTCTACACACTTACTGCAATATTCAGTCCTCTACATACAGGCGATCACGAGAAATTCCATAATTCTTAGCCGCAGTTGCCGTGTAACTATTCTGCCATCTCTGGCTACTCGAAATAGTCATACGGTAGGTCGTCTAGAGTCACAATGCTTCTTTTCTCATTTGGGTCGTGGATTGGGTCGTTGGGTCGTTTGGGTCGTTGGGTCGTGGAATACTAATAGCCCCGCAGAATCGCCACCCGCATGCAAGTGAACACGGTACTTTTCTTATTCCAGGGTCCGCTTGAAGTCTCGCAATATGCAGTACCGGTCAGAGCCAACGCTATATCCAGGGTCGCTAGCGGCCCAGGCCGCTTGGGTCGGCGACCCAGGCCGCCTGTGCTAAAGGATGCAGTGACGTCACGCGCGTCGCCTGGGGGAGGGAGGGAACGAGCGCGCGCGGCCGCGCGCGTGACGTCACTGCATCCTTTAGCACAGGCGGCCTGGGTCGCCGACCCAAGCGGCCTGGGCCGCTAGCGACCCGGGATATAGCGTTGGCTCTGACCGGTACTGTACCTATTTATTCTAATCCTTCCAAACATCCTAGCATTGACAGAAGAAATCCACCAGATGTGCAGTGTTTGTTTGACGACTGTCGGTGTGTAATTGGCATGACTGCACAACGAAATTTCAGGCGAGCTTTCGACCCTCATTCGGGGCCGTCATCAGGCACTGAAACGGCAGAAAGTGGCTGAAGGCCTCTGCCAGGTGACAGTTGAGGCGTCGCAGTGTGGTAACCTTGTCTCTGAAGCGCCTGCCATAGCGCTGCTCAATTGACAGAAGAAATCCACCAGATGTGCAGTGTTTGTTTGACGACTGTCGGTGTGTAATTGGCATGACTGCACAACGAAATTTCAGGCGAGCTTTCGACCCTCATTCGGGGCCGTCATCAGGCACTGAAACGGCAGAAAGTGGCTGAAGGCCTCTGCCAGGTGACAGTTGAGGCGTCGCAGTGTGGTAACCTTGTCTCTGAAGCGCCTGCCATAGCGCTGCTCAATTGACAGAAGAAATCCACCAGATGTGCAGTGTTTGTTTGACGACTGTCGGTGTGTAATTGGCATGACTGCACAACGAAATTTCAGGCGAGCTTTCGACCCTCATTCGGGGCCGTCATCAGGCACTGAAACGGCAGAAAGTGGCTGAAGGCCTCTGCCAGGTGACAGTTGAGGCGTCGCAGTGTGGTAACCTTGTCTCTGAAGCGCCTGCCATAGCGCTGCTCAATTGACAGAAGAAATCCACCAGATGTGCAGTGTTTGTTTGACGACTGTCGGTGTGTAATTGGCATGACTGCACAACGAAATTTCAGGCGAGCTTTCGACCCTCATTCGGGGCCGTCATCAGGCACTGAAACGGCAGAAAGTGGCTGAAGGCCTCTGCCAGGTGACAGTTGAGGCGTCGCAGTGTGGTAACCTTGTCTCTGAAGCGCCTGCCATAGCGCTGCTCAATTGACAGAAGAAATCCACCAGATGTGCAGTGTTTGTTTGACGACTGTCGGTGTGTAATTGGCATGACTGCACAACGAAATTTCAGGCGAGCTTTCGACCCTCATTCGGGGCCGTCATCAGGCACTGAAACGGCAGAAAGTGGCTGAAGGCCTCTGCCAGGTGACAGTTGAGGCGTCGCAGTGTGGTAACCTTGTCTCTGAAGCGCCTGCCATAGCGCTGCTCAATTGACAGAAGAAATCCACCAGATGTGCAGTGTTTGTTTGACGACTGTCGGTGTGTAATTGGCATGACTGCACAACGAAATTTCAGGCGAGCTTTCGACCCTCATTCGGGGCCGTCATCAGGCACTGAAACGGCAGAAAGTGGCTGAAGGCCTCTGCCAGGTGACAGTTGAGGCGTCGCAGTGTGGTAACCTTGTCTCTGAAGCGCCTGCCATAGCGCTGCTCAATTGACAGAAGAAATCCACCAGATGTGCAGTGTTTGTTTGACGACTGTCGGTGTGTAATTGGCATGACTGCACAACGAAATTTCAGGCGAGCTTTCGACCCTCATTCGGGGCCGTCATCAGGCACTGAAACGGCAGAAAGTGGCTGAAGGCCTCTGCCAGGTGACAGTTGAGGCGTCGCAGTGTGGTAACCTTGTCTCTGAAGCGCCTGCCATAGCGCTGCTCAATTGACAGAAGAAATCCACCAGATGTGCAGTGTTTGTTTGACGACTGTCGGTGTGTAATTGGCATGACTGCACAACGAAATTTCAGGCGAGCTTTCGACCCTCATTCGGGGCCGTCATCAGGCACTGAAACGGCAGAAAGTGGCTGAAGGCCTCTGCCAGGTGACAGTTGAGGCGTCGCAGTGTGGTAACCTTGTCTCTGAAGCGCCTGCCATAGCGCTGCTCAATTGACAGAAGAAATCCACCAGATGTGCAGTGTTTGTTTGACGACTGTCGGTGTGTAATTGGCATGACTGCACAACGAAATTTCAGGCGAGCTTTCGACCCTCATTCGGGGCCGTCATCAGGCACTGAAACGGCAGAAAGTGGCTGAAGGCCTCTGCCAGGTGACAGTTGAGGCGTCGCAGTGTGGTAACCTTGTCTCTGAAGCGCCTGCCATAGCGCTGCTCAATTGACAGAAGAAATCCACCAGATGTGCAGTGTTTGTTTGACGACTGTCGGTGTGTAATTGGCATGACTGCACAACGAAATTTCAGGCGAGCTTTCGACCCTCATTCGGGGCCGTCATCAGGCACTGAAACGGCAGAAAGTGGCTGAAGGCCTCTGCCAGGTGACAGTTGAGGCGTCGCAGTGTGGTAACCTTGTCTCTGAAGCGCCTGCCATAGCGCTGCTCAATTGACAGAAGAAATCCACCAGATGTGCAGTGTTTGTTTGACGACTGTCGGTGTGTAATTGGCATGACTGCACAACGAAATTTCAGGCGAGCTTTCGACCCTCATTCGGGGCCGTCATCAGGCACTGAAACGGCAGAAAGTGGCTGAAGGCCTCTGCCAGGTGACAGTTGAGGCGTCGCAGTGTGGTAACCTTGTCTCTGAAGCGCCTGCCATAGCGCTGCTCAATTGACAGAAGAAATCCACCAGATGTGCAGTGTTTGTTTGACGACTGTCGGTGTGTAATTGGCATGACTGCACAACGAAATTTCAGGCGAGCTTTCGACCCTCATTCGGGGCCGTCATCAGGCACTGAAACGGCAGAAAGTGGCTGAAGGCCTCTGCCAGGTGACAGTTGAGGCGTCGCAGTGTGGTAACCTTGTCTCTGAAGCGCCTGCCATAGCGCTGCTCAATTGACAGAAGAAATCCACCAGATGTGCAGTGTTTGTTTGACGACTGTCGGTGTGTAATTGGCATGACTGCACAACGAAATTTCAGGCGAGCTTTCGACCCTCATTCGGGGCCGTCATCAGGCACTGAAACGGCAGAAAGTGGCTGAAGGCCTCTGCCAGGTGACAGTTGAGGCGTCGCAGTGTGGTAACCTTGTCTCTGAAGCGCCTGCCATAGCGCTGCTCAATTGACAGAAGAAATCCACCAGATGTGCAGTGTTTGTTTGACGACTGTCGGTGTGTAATTGGCATGACTGCACAACGAAATTTCAGGCGAGCTTTCGACCCTCATTCGGGGCCGTCATCAGGCACTGAAACGGCAGAAAGTGGCTGAAGGCCTCTGCCAGGTGACAGTTGAGGCGTCGCAGTGTGGTAACCTTGTCTCTGAAGCGCCTGCCATAGCGCTGCTCAATTGACAGAAGAAATCCACCAGATGTGCAGTGTTTGTTTGACGACTGTCGGTGTGTAATTGGCATGACTGCACAACGAAATTTCAGGCGAGCTTTCGACCCTCATTCGGGGCCGTCATCAGGCACTGAAACGGCAGAAAGTGGCTGAAGGCCTCTGCCAGGTGACAGTTGAGGCGTCGCAGTGTGGTAACCTTGTCTCTGAAGCGCCTGCCATAGCGCTGCTCAATTGACAGAAGAAATCCACCAGATGTGCAGTGTTTGTTTGACGACTGTCGGTGTGTAATTGGCATGACTGCACAACGAAATTTCAGGCGAGCTTTCGACCCTCATTCGGGGCCGTCATCAGGCACTGAAACGGCAGAAAGTGGCTGAAGGCCTCTGCCAGGTGACAGTTGAGGCGTCGCAGTGTGGTAACCTTGTCTCTGAAGCGCCTGCCATAGCGCTGCTCAATTGACAGAAGAAATCCACCAGATGTGCAGTGTTTGTTTGACGACTGTCGGTGTGTAATTGGCATGACTGCACAACGAAATTTCAGGCGAGCAGGAGGCCAGTTCCGCAGAAGGCTATTAGTATTCCACGACCCAACGACCCAAACGACCCACGACCCAATCCACGACCCAAAAGAGAAAAGACGCATTGTGACTCTAGACGACCTACCGTATGACTATCTTGAGTAGACAGAGACGGCAGAAACTGAAAAGGACAGACGCAACGACTTTGGGTGGCACAATGGGTTCTGGGGTGACGATTGGTATTTTCGACTTCGGGTGGAATTTTGGGCTGGAAATCGCTCCTTTAGCGGTACCTACATTGACCGCTGCAGCGTGTTCAGCGTCGGTCGAAAGTCGAAAGCATGGTTTTGACAATTCTGAGGTACCGTGGCCCGGCCCTGGGGTCAAATTTTCGAAATTGATTTTTCACTTGTTTTGGGGTTTTCGACGACGTCGAACACGAACCCGATGTTTGTTATGCGAGTTTGACGCCCTGATTTCGGCACCCGGCCGCCCAAAAATTAGGTCTATGGGTCGGATTTTCAAATTGCGATGACAGTTGTGTCTAGGCTTTCTGATGCCGCTGAACACGAATCCGGCGATTTTTGCGATTTTTGACGCAACCACCCTGATTTTGGTAAAAAAATTACCTTCTGGAAGTTGTTCGAATTACGCAGATTTAAATTGGAGTTTGGGATTCACCGTATCAAACAGTGCGCGTTGATCCAATTTCAAACCTCGTACACTGCACAACTTGGGAACGAGCCGACTTAGTGGGGTGCAACACTTGTTTTGGTTTCCTGCGCCCCCCGCCTGTTAAAACAATCACGCGGAGTGCCTATCTGACACTCAGTTTAGACACTCATTCAAATATTAGTCTGTTCGGGTTCAAATAGGTCTAAAATTGCGCCACGGGCAAAAATAATTTAGCGACTTCCATCTCTTCCATTAGGAAATTGCTCTGAAATGGCGCCGCAGTCCAAAATTTGGTGCTAGGACAAAGGACACCCCCCCCCCCCCAAGCTTGAACCAACCGGAACAGGAATCTTATTCTTATCGTAAAATAGTTGAGAAGCAGCGCACAAAATGCAAAAATAACGCACAGAAGGAAAGAATATTGTACTTCTTAGCAGAAACATGTACACCATCAAATTCTACACACTTACTGCAATATTCAGTCCTCTACATACAGGCGATCACGAGAAATTCCATAATTCTTAGCCGCAGTTGCCGTGTAACTATTCTGCCATCTCTGGCTACTCGAAATAGTCATACGGTAGGTCGTCTAGAGTCACAATGCTTCTTTTCTCATTTGGGTCGTGGATTGGGTCGTTGGGTCGTTTGGGTCGTTGGGTCGTGGAATACTAATAGCCCCGCAGAATCGCCACCCGCATACAAGTGAACACGGTACTTTTCTTATTCCAGGGTCCGCTTGAAGTCTCGCAATATACAGTACCGGTCAGAGCCAACGCTATATCCCGGGTCGCTAGCGGCCCAGGCCGCTTGGGTCGGCGACCCAGGCCGCCTGTGCTAAAGGATGCAGTGACGTCACGCGCGTCGCCTTGGGGAGGGAGGGAACGAGCGCGCGCGGCCGCGCGCGTGACGTCACTGCATCCTTTAGCACAGGCGGCCTGGGTCGCCGACCCAAGCGGCCTGGGCCGCTAGCGACCCGGGATATAGCGTTGGCTCTGACCGGTACTGTACCTATTTATTCTAATCCTTCCAAACATCCTAGCATTGAATTCTTTCCTTGGATGTCTTTCCCTTCAAGTTCAGCAGCAATTACTGAAATACTCCGCACCAATTCATCCACCGTTACAATGAATATATTTTGGCTCAGGCTTTGGCTCAGGCTTAGGCTTAGACTTAGGCTCAGGCTTTCCTCCGGCTTAGGTCTACGATCTCCTCCTGCTCAGGCCTACGATCTCCGCCTAGCCTACGATCTCCTCCTGCTCAGGCCTACGATCTCCGCCTAGCCTACGATCTCCGCCTGCTCAGGCCTACGATCTCCGCCTAGCCTACGATCTCCGCCTGCTCAGGCCTACGATCCCCGCCTAGCCTACGATCTCCTCCTGCTCAGGCCTACGATCTCCGCCTAGCCTACGATCTCCGCCTGCTCAGGCCTACGATCTCCGCCTAGCCTACGATCTCCTCCTGCTCAGGTCTACGATCTCCGCCTAGCCTACGATCTCCTCCTGCTCAGGCCTACGATCTCCGCCTAGCCTACGATCTCCTCCTGCTCAGGCCTACGATCCCCGCCTAGCCTACGATCGCCTCCTGCTCAGGCCAACGATCTCCGCCTAGCCTACGATGTCCGGTTGCTCAGGCCTACGATCTCCGCCTAGCCTACGATCTCCTCCTGCTCAGGCCTACGATTTCCGCCTAGTTTACGATCTCCTCCTGCTCAGGCCTACGATCTCCGCCTAGCCTACGATCTCATCCTGCTCAAGCCTACGATCTCCGCCTAGCCTACGATCTCCTCCTGCTCAGGCCTACGATCTCCGCCTAGCCTACGATCTCATCCTGCTCAGGCCTACGATCTCCGCCTAGCCTATGATCTCCTCCTGCTCAGGCCTACGATCTCCGCCTAGCCTACGATCACCTCCTGCTCAGGCCTACGATCTCCGCCTAGCCTACGATCTCCTCCTGCTCAGGCCTACGATCTCCGCCTAGCCTACGATCTCCTCCTGCTCAGGCCTACGATCTCCGCCTAGCCTACGATCTCCTCCTGCTCAGGCCCACGATCTCCGCCTAGCCTACGATCTCTTCCTGCTCAGGCCTACGATCTCCGCCTAGCCTACGATCTCCTCCTGCTCAGGCCTACGATATCCCCTTTTGGTGTCGACTTGTGTAGTAATTTGGTGTATTCCGTAATTTGTGTGGAGTAATTCAGTATTTTGGTGTGAACTCATTCAGTAATCTGGTGTGGACTCGTTCAGAACTCACCATGCACTCCTAGACGGGTTTTCACTAAACTTTTCAGCGAATACCCGCATATGCGGGTATTCACTAACCCATCTAGTGAAAACCCGCATATGCGGGTTTTCACTGGATGCGGGTATTCACTGTAACATATATACTCGCCGCGCTGTGGCGCGGCGAAAAAATGCAAGAAAATTTCACGATTTTGCAATTTTTCCGGATTTTCGGATGCCATGGGGGGGGGGGGGGGGGAGTACCAGTTAAAGGGTGTATACATTACCGCGGCGCAAGCGCGTCGCGGATTGAGCGCGGAGCGGCCGGAAAGCGGACGCCGCGCGGCGGACAGAGGGCGTCTACATTAGCGCGGCGCGGATGTGGCATACCCCGCATGCAAGACTCCCTGCAAGACTCGCGTCTTTCCTAAACGGGCAGCGCGGCGCCGTTTCAGTTGCGGCGCCGCGGCGGTCCATTTTCAGTTTCAATCCGCCGGCGCGGATGCAGCGCGGCGCAGTTGATTCTCGCCGCCGCGCGGATGCCGCGCGGTGCACCGCGCTCAATCCGCGCTGGGTCCTAACCAAATCTGCTAATACCGTACTACAGAAGACGCTCAGCTGTAGCCTGATAATAATAACTTCCCTTCGGGAAGCAAAAGGCGTGGCCAAACGCCGACAGCCAATCAGCGCTGCGCCTTCACTCAGTCCTTCCCAAAGGAACGCGACAGCTTCACTCACTCTAGCTACCCCGAGAAACGCGCAGCCCAACTTCACCCTAGAGCGCGCCCTGTGTGCCCAGCATCAATCAATCTCCGTTTCAGTCGCGCTCGCGCCATCAGTCCCGTAATTCGTAATACTGTTGTTAAACTTTGACAACATCGCTTGCGACACTACAAAGTTTTTACAGCACTCCTGTCTAAACAACAGACCATATCGAACGGAAATAATAGCGTCTACCATCTCCCGACGAAAGGCGATTGCGCAACTTGTTTTTTGACGATGTTCATAGTTGAAAACACGCGCTCCACGGCCGCGTTTAGAAAGAGGCAAGCTCAGTAGCGCCAGAGCAAATTCGCAACGTTTTGAAATTTGGAGACTCCAAGCGAAGTGCGAACACCTAGCGCTCGGCGGGATCTACAGTAAGTCGCTTGCATATTCCCACTCGATGCGCGAAATCAGACGCAGCTGCTTGTAAGTACTCCTGCAGGATGGTGTCTTCGTTTCCGGAAGTAAAGGTGCTGAACTGCGCGAGAACGGCCGGGGGATACATACATATGTCGGGTGGGTTCCGGACGGTTAGAAAGGGCCACAGAGGGAGACTAGTTGAACGCTGAAGGGGACCTTCATGGTGGCACTCCGCTTGAATCGAAGCAAAGCAGACTGTTCGTGTCTCACTACTCGGTAATAATCCTTCACGGAAACGCCAGACTTCTGTTCAGTGTCGCCGACAATGTTCGAACAAGTTTGGACAAGTTTGAACGTGTTTGAACGTGTTTGGACAAGTTTGAACATGTTTGGACTATTTGGACAAGTTTGCACATGTTCGGTCAAGTAGTTGGGCATGTTTGGGGCGTGTTCTCTGACGCCGAAAGCAAAGTAAAAGCACCGCAAATTGCAAAACAAACGCCGGATTCGTGTTCTGCGGCTTCAGAAAGACCAGAAACAACCGGCAACTCAATTTTGAAAATTCGACCCCGGGACCAAATTTTTAGCCGGCCGGGGCATAAATCAGGGCAAAGACGACCCAAATCGCAAAACGAACACCGGATTCGTGTTCAGCGTTGTCTGAAACCCCCGAAACAACTTTTAACGGCACCTAGCGTTCCGTGATCTGTGATCCGTGATCAGTGATCTGTGATCCGTGATCTATTTTCAAAATTGGCAGCTACCGTAACCACAGTTTGTAATAGAACACGTGACACACAAGTATCACAACAGCGTAAACTAAACGAAGAAACTAGTGAAGACAAGGGAAACGTGCAGGAGAGCCTGCAGTGAAGCACTCCGACCCGAACGCGAGAAAGCAGACCGCCACTCACCTATTGAGAAATAAGGCCGATTTCCGCCCAAAGGTTCTCCACAAATTCCGCCCGCGCGCGAGTTTCAGAGTACGCATATTCCCTCCACCTACTGTACCGGCGCGCAGCAGAACTCCACCGAAATCCTGTAGACCAGGTCGAATTGAGTCCAAAATGCGCCATTTCGCTTCGATTCAACCAGTAGCCGGCAGCTAAGATTCGGGGCTGCGCCAATCGCAGACTCGCCTTGCCATTTTGGACGGGAAGAATTGACACTTTGAGCGCAAATGCTCACTTTACCACGCCGCCTTTCCACACTGCATTTCCTTCAATTCAGAAGTTTGAATGCGCGCGCAAATATAAGTTGCAAATAGTTTGAGGAGAGTACAGTAAAAGTTGCATTCTAATTTGAATTTCGGCATTAGGAAAGTGGCTGTTTGATGGCAAAATCGACACAAAATGGAGAAACCAATAGCGAATTCGCGTTCCTCGCCGCGAAATACCCTAGAATCGACACTTCAACCGTACAATCACCTCACTATGAGTTTCATCAATGTAGGGCTACGGTAGGTCGAATTTCGGCCAAAACTCGCGAATCTTGATCCGAAACGCCAAAATAACGCCAGATTCGGCATCCGCGACCTCGAAAGCACCTAGATAGACGCCAACATTGATTTTGCACTCGGGGGTGGAAATTCGAATTTTGGACGCGGCCGGGGTACGGTAGCCGAAAAAATATTTTTGAAAATCGATTCCGGATCAGTTTTCAACGGGGAATCGCGTGGTCCAGTCCATTTGGCCGTAAATCAACGCAATCGAGCGCTAGAATGGCCGAAAGTCAAAAATCGGCATTTTCGAACCCCGACGGAGACCCGTTGGCACAGCAGAACTCAAGATTTCCTCGGCGGATTTCGGCGATTTTGGTCTTAAACGAAAGAGAACATGTCAATCTTGCCGATTTGAGATATCTGGCCCGATACAACAACTGCCTGATTTACTAGGATTTTTGAAAGGCAAATTTTTGTCAAAAAACCACTTTCGGCTACCGTAACCCGAGAACGCGTCGGCCGATTGGCTCGGGAGTTTTTTTCCCCTGTTCGTCTCGTCGAGGGCTATAACATATCCAAAGGGCGTCAAAATCGACCAACTATTCCAGAAATTCCAGCTGGGTGAACACCTCTCCAGTAAGTAAATTTTCAAATTTTTGAATTTTTCTCAAAATTTTCCCACTACGCGAAAAAAACGAAGGTCCGTCCACACCTACTATCCCTCGAGAGCTATCGATTAAAAAAAACCCCGTCCAAATCGGACGAACCACGCGCCCCTTTTGGGGTCGGAGTGCTAAAAACGAGATGAAAGACACGGCGAGCGTTTAATGACGACGAAAGCGTTTAAACTATGACGCGAGCGTTTAATTAATGGCAGTGGCACCGGCAGGGCGCAGATGCGCCGTGAATCAGCCAAACTACAAAATAGAATAACTTGCGCTACAATGCGAATATTTTGGCGCGGTTTGTTGCGTTCAACAAAAGAAAATTAAGCGCTTCGCTTGGCTAGTGAAGAAAATTTAGGCGGTTCAAAATTTAAAAAAGTCAAAAACTTAAATTATTGCGGTTCATGAAGTACAGGGGTGTAGCCAGGGTTGGGCATTGGGGGAAAATGCTCAACCTCCCAGATGCCAGCCGATGGCTATAGTAAAAATCTTTGCCTGCGGCGCTGCAAATGGTGAAAATTTTTGCCTGGTGTGTACAGTGAAAATTTGGCCTTCAAGACAAATAATGGCGAAAATTGTGTCTGCGTCGAAATTTTGCGCATATTAGCAATTAGACAGCAAGATAGTTTTGCCCCCCCCCCCCTCCCCTAAAAGTTGTTTGCCCCTCCCAGTGCTTTTATATTTATTATTTCATTTTGTATTTCAGCAAATATTTTTGCTCCCCCCCCCCCACCCCCCAAATGAGCGTGTTTAGCTTTGGAATCGGCATAATTTCGTCTGCAGCGCTCATTTGAGGCAGATATTTCGTACATTATAGGTCACGTGGGACTTGTAAAAAATTATTTAAGAAATTGAAGCTTAACCTAGAAATTAAGCCAACCCAAAGCTGAAATTTGCCACAGTGAATGTAATTGTAAGGCTCAAAATCCCGCAGGCCTCGCAGGCAAAGATTTCACTATTCATAGTGCCGTAGACAAAAACTTTCACTGCTTATAGTGCCGCAGGCAAAAATCTCGACTGTTTACAGCGCCACAGGCAAAAATTTTCACCATTCACCGTGCTGCAGGCAATGATTTTTACTACAGCGCCACAAACAAAAATTTGCGCTATTTACAGCGCCACAGGCAAGAAATTCTGTTGATCATAGGTAAAAATTTTATAAGGCATAAGACAAACTATTTTACTGGCTGGCATCTATGGGGCATTTTTCCCCAATGCCCCACCCCTGGCTACGCCCCTGTACTTCTCGAACCGCAAAACATTTGCATTTTTTGACTTTCTAAATTTTGCACCACCTCAAATGTCTTCAAGCCAAACGAAGCGCTTAATTTTCGTTTGTTGAACGCAACAAACCGCGCCAAAAAATTCGCGTCGTAGCGCAAGATATTCAAATTTGAAGTTTGGCTGATTCACGGCGCATCTGCACCCTGCCGGTGCCACTGCCATTAATTAAACGCTTGCGTCATAGTTTACAAACTGTGGTTACGGTAGCTGTCAGTTTTGAAAATAGATCACGGATCACAGATCACTGATCACGGATCACAGATCACGGAATGATAGTTGCCCTTTTAACTCAATTTCGAAAATTTGACCCCAGGATTAAAAAATTCGGCGCGTCCTGGGTACGGTACCTCAAAATGGTCAAAACACTTCGTCTAGACCAACTTTTGACGTAGAACACGTTGCGATTATCAATTTACCGCTAAAGGCACGCCTTCCAACACAAAAATCCACCCAAAGTCGAAAATCCGAATTTTCCGCTTGGGACCCGCAACATTTGCCACCGCGAATCTCCCGAACGCGATAAGCGATCTCGGCGATTTTGGTCTCGAATGAAAGGTAATATAATGCTTCAGGACGAGTTAAAATTTGGCGACGATCCACCGTCGCAAACTCGAGTTACGATTTTTTAAAGGGCCGAAAAATTTTTTTAGAAATTAAATTTCCTACCGTACTCCCGCGTCGGACCACCCAGGGAGCCCGTTTCGGTGATTCCGCCTAGAGGGTCCAAGGGCCTACAACATATCCAAAAATCATCAAAATCGACCCACTTTTGCGAAAGTTATGGGCTATTGTTTTTTTTACTTAGTAAAAATTCGAATTTTCGAATTTTCGCAAAATTTTTTCACCACCGGAATTTTCTAGTATCTTGTCCACCCTGCGCGTGGACTCAACCTATCTAACGCAAAAAAACCGCTTGGCGATCCGATTTGTGTAGCGCGAGAAAGCTTGGTAAGATGATTCTGTTCAATCCGACGCCCCCTATAGCACTCCTGCTTTTGCAAAGCGGAGTGCCAAACAAGCTGTGTGTGTAACCAGGCAATCGTCCGGGGGACGCAGTATACTCCACAAATTTGAACTCCTACGCACGGTGACTACTCTCCTTTGTGGCCGTTTGGCATCCCCAATCGCAAAAGTAATGCCGAATTCGTGATCTACATCGTACAACACCCCTAACTTCCTATGGACTCCGGAAACTGAAATTCTGCACTTGGGGTACGGTAGAATACAAATTCGTCGTAGGTACGTTCAAACATCATCTATATACTGAACGGATGCCAAATTCGTAATCAGCGCCCCCGAAAACCCCGAAATCGAGCATAATATTGGCAAAGTCGACCCGACGCCCAAAATTCAAACCGACGCGGCAGGGATACTGTAGCTCTGCAAAATTTTCAAAAATACTTTTCTGGGCCAGATTTAAGCGCAGAATCGTTTGAAACCACTTTTGGAACGATTCGGCAACGCATTCGAGCGCTATAGGCGCCGAAATGCGAAAATCGCAATTTTCGACCCCGGAGTCGAAAAAGTCGCAGTGTAAGAAAGTTTTTTGTGTTTCGCCCGATTTTCTCCGTTCATGGCTCATTCGATAGAGAACATCTGGGAGTGGTCTCGCCGCTCTAGCTGCTACCTAGCTCGCACAGCAGCCCGTTAAAGTCGACCCCGGGCCAAAATTCGCGCGTTTTTCAAATTTGGCAGCGATCCAATTCTTTTTTTCCACCCTCGGCCCTATCGAGTACTACAACATATCAAAAGATAGTATATACCATTATATGCAACTTTTTCGAGTTCTACCTTGCCTAATACGTTTTTCAGTACTTTGAAAATTTAAATTTTTGAATTTCCCGCCAACAGGGTCCCGCAGCGTGACCCCATATGTCGTGCAGGTTAGTTTAGTTTAGTTTAGTTTATTCGGCGTAGACCAAGACAGCGTGAAGCCGCGTACCACGGGCATAAGCCTCGCGGGGTGTAGGCCGATACACAAAACCAAACAAGAGTTACAAAACTCACGCGAACAGCACACCACAATGACGCAATCCGTCATGGTTAGGCAACATCAACACTACTTATAAGACCGTCCTCTATCAGACCATCTATGCTGGTTGGGCGATTAGAGGGGTCGCGAGCTACCAACTGCGTAGTCAACGCTTCACGGAACTTTCCAAGGGAGGAATTGAGCACACGCGGATCCAAGGCATTCCATAAGGGCGCCGTCGCGTAGAGAAACAGACTACCTACCCGCGAGGTCCGCGACGGCAAATCTATCGCGCTGTCATGTCTATGGCGGCTGACTCCAACCCTATTCAACCTGGGAAGACATGAGGAAGGCACAAAATGAATTCCATGAAACAGTTGAAAGAACAACAACAGGCGCCTAGTCCAGACAGTTTTCCACAATGGTTCCCATAGAGCGCGACCTAGGAGATTCACATAGGGCGACGTGAAATCGTTGAGCTGAAACCGAAGCATTAGCCGATGAACTTTCTCTACCATTTGTCGGCAGTACGCGAACCCAGGATACCATATTTCAATGCCGTAGAGCAAGCGCGCGAGAATGCATGTTTTGTACACGCGGTCCAGAACAGCAGTTGGTACTCTATTTCTGAAGGCCCTGTTCATGGCGCCTATTTGGCGCTTCGCCGTATTGCAAGCAGCTCTACAATGGGAGCGAAAGGAAAGGGTTCTATCGAACACTACACCCAGGTATTTCATTTCCTCGACTTGCTCCAGAACCGCGCCCCCCAGCAGGAGGTCAGAGTGGAATTTTTGAATTTGGGAATGAAGGGAGAAAATTATGTATTGCAGGTTGCCCACCCACTAGGCCTACCCAACGCAAAAGACCGTTTGGAAATCGGCCGCTTCACGCACGAGCTACATCCGTTGCAATTTTCTGCGTTTCGCGCACAATCGCGCACAAAGTTCAACCTATACTTTGTGTCTGTCCAATTTCGGTGAACAGTATAGTGAACTTTCTACACATCGTTAGCCGCATCTGGAGAAAGTGTCTTGAGAATGTGTACCTTAATGCCAAGTGTAGCTATCCCCACGATACGGTTGTCTGTACAGCTGATCTGAAGCTCAGTGATATCGCCGCGTTCGCTATATGTTATCGGCATGATACGACGCCGTTTATCTGATGCTTCTTACCTGTGTGAAAAGTCACATCCAACAAAAAAACTTGCCAAAAGTTTGGTGCGAGCGAATTCCTGTTTTCAGCGTACGCATTTCTGTTTCCGAGTGCACATTCATCAATAAACACCTGTTCTGGCCATCAGCCGAAAATCTCGATTTTGAGATTTTCTTAAATTTACAAATATCTCGAAATTGGAATTTATTAAAACTGTAATACTGTGTCACAAATTCTTATTGGCATACGGCCTTACCATTTCTGCGTTCAAATTCGTCAAAAAAACGACGTTCTATTTTGTTGATTTATGGAATTTTGAAAAATAATCACGTATTTCTATTAAATTCCGCATTTGCAAAAAATTTCTCTTGCGTTACAAATTATCCGCAGTCCATACTCTTTCCATTTCTGAAGAAATTTCGCCGCTATATCATCAGGTGAAAAAGTCGATTTTCAACATTTTCATATTTCGACTGAAAATATCTTGAAATTGCAATTTTTAAAAACTTCAAAACTATGTCACAAATTCTTATCGGCATACCACCTTTCCATTTCTGCATTCACATTTGTCATTAAATGACTTTGTATTTTACTCAATTTATGCATTTTTGGCAAATAATCGCGTATTTCTATTAAATTCCACATCTGCAAAAAATTTCTTTTGTGTTACAAATTATCCGCGGTCCATGCTCCTTCCATTTCTGAAGAAATTTCGCGGCTAGCGCATCAGGCAAAAAAGTCGATTTTCGACATTTTCGAATTTTAATTGCGAATATCTCGAAAATGCGAAATTAGCAACAGAAACGGACACCGGATCCGTACTCAGCGACCTCGAGTCTACTTGACCACATATGTCACTCATTTTACTTCGGTGCCACGGAAACACAGACAGACACACACACAGACATTGTCAACCATATATACATATGTTGCACCCACTTTCCGCAATCCAGCCAGATTGCGCAATCTGGAGGGTTTCCCTCCAGACTACGCAATATGGCGCGTTCTGGAGGGCGGCCCCTACAAACCGCGCAATCTCTGGCCGGCGGGGCACAGCAGGCCTGAGCAGGAGGTGAATTTGATGGCGGAGTGTTCATCCCACTTGCAGTTTGCACTAAAACTCTGTCGACGTCGCGCCTGGCGGGTCGAAAACTGAGGCTTAGCGCGACCACCAACTTCAGGGCGCGCTCCGCGCGCCCTGAAGTCGGTCACCGGTCGCGTTAAGCCTAAGCTTCGACCCGCCAGACTGCGACGCCGACTGACTCTTGTGATCCGTCTCTGGGCGCAGGGCGAGCCTAAGCATAGCCTGATATGGAAGGAAACAACCTTCTGGTAAAATAATTAAATGTAAAGAATTCAACGTTCTAGCAGCTGATTGCACGTTCTGGAGGGGCTGCTCTCCAGAACGCGCCATATTGCGCAGTTTGGAGGGGCGCCCCTCCAAATCGTGCAGTATTGCACATTCTGGAGGATTGCGCCGTCCGGATGCGACATATAATATACACCTCGCCGCGCTGAGGCGCGGCGAAAAAAGCCTCGAGTCGCGAAAGTACGTAATACAATAGGTAGGTAGGTACGTAGGTACGTTACGTACGTATTGAAAGTTGAGTGTCGGTGTTGAAGAAAATCTCTGGTGGAAATAGCGGTGATAGACGAGGTGGTTCATAATGGTAGAGGTCTGCTTTCTCCCAGTCGGCCGGAGTGCTTCGATGCAGGGGCCAGGCCAGGGGCTCCTGCACGTTGACGGTACTAGTACTACCCAACAAGGGACCTTTTTTTTTCGCCGCGCCCCAGCGCGGCGAGTATATATACGGACGCTATTGTCTGTTCGTGTTTCTGTCTGTGTGTGTGTGTGTCTGTCTGTGTCACAAAACTAGACATGACGGTTAGTGCCACCCAATGGAGTCGAATGCGCTGAGTAACGTGCCGTTGTCCGTTTCTGTTGCTAATTTCCCTATTTCGAGATATTTACAATTAAAATACGAAAATGTCAAAAATGACACTTTTATTTACAAGTCGTATCGGCAAAGTTTTTGCTGAAATGGAAAGGGCACAAGACGCGATGAATTTGTGACATAGTTTCGGATTTTGGAATTCACAAAATTAGGGATATTTTCAAGGTTTTAGTCAAAATTCCCAAATTTCGAACAATTCAAACAGCTTATATTTCAAAACTTCTTTGCACCGATGTATCGAGCATAGTCTGCCAAGTATTTAGCAAATAGTTTCAGCAATTATAATTAACGCAATTTAGGATATTTTTAAGGATTTTGTTAAATTCCCCAAATTTCGACAATTTCAAACAGCTTAAATTTCAAAATTTCTTTGAACGGATGTGTCGAGCATAGTCTGCCAAGTATTTATCAATTAGTTTCAGATTTTATAATTAACGAAATTAGAGATATTTTCAAGGGTATTGTCAAAAATCCAAAATTTCGACAATTTCAAAAAGCTTAAATGTCATAATTTCTTTACGCGAATGTATGGAGCATAGTCTGCCAAGCATTTAACAAGGGAAACGTGCAGGAGAGCCTGCAGTGAAGCACTCCGACCAGAACGGGAGAAAGCAGACCGCCACTCACTTATCATGAGAAATAAGGCCGATTTGCACCCAAAGATTCTCCACAAATCCCGCCGGCGCGCGAGTTTCAGAGTACGCATATTCCCTCCACATACAAGGACCGGGCGCAGCATAACTCGACCGAAATCCTGTAGACCAGGCCGAATTGAGCCCAAAATGCGCCATTTCGCTTCGATTCAACCAGTAGCCGGTAGCTAAGAATCAGGGCTGCACCAATCGTAGTCTCACCTTCCCATTTTGGACGCGAAGAATTGACAATTCATGCGCAAATGCTCACTTTACCACGCCGTCTTTTCGCACTGCATTTCCTTCAATTGTGAAGTTTGAATGCGCGCGCAAATTTGAGTTACAACATAGTTTGAGGAGAGTACGGTAAAAGTTGCATTCAAATTTGAACTTCGGCATTAGGAAAGTGGCTGTTTGAAGGCAAAATCGACACAAAATGGAGAAACCAATAGCAAATTCGCGTTCCTCGCCGCGAAATACCCTAGAATCGACACTTCAACCGTACAATTACCACACTTTCAGTTTCGTCGACGTAGGGCTACGGTAGGTCGATTTTCGACAAAAACTCGCCAATCTTGATCCGAAACGCCAAAATAACGCCAGATTCGGCATCAGCGACCTCGAAAGCACCGGGATCGACTCCAACATTGATTTTGACCACCCGGGTGAAAATTCGAATTTTGGACGCGGCCGGGGTACGGTAGCCGAAAAAATATTTTTAAAAATCGATTCCGGATCAGTTTTCAACGGGGAATCGCGTGGTGCAGTCCATTTGGCCATAAATCATCGCAATCGGGCGCTAAAACGGCCGAAAGTCAAAAATTGGAATTTTCGACCCCCGACGGGGACCCGTTGCCACCGCAGAACTCACGATTTCCTCGGCGGATTTCGGCGATTTTGGTCTTAAACGAAAGAGAACATGTTAATCTTGCCGATTTGAGATATCTGGCCCGATCCAGCAACTCCCTGATTTACTAGGATTTTTTAAAGGCAAATTTTTGTCAAAAAACCGCTTTCGGCTACCGTAACCCGAGAACGCGTCGGCCGATTGGCTCGGGATTTTTTTCCGCTCTTCGTCTCGTCGAGGGCTATAACATATCCAAAGGGCGTCAAAATCGACCCACTATTCCAGAAATTCCAGCTGGGTGAACACCTCTCCAGTAAGTAAATTTTCAAATTTTTGAATTTTTCTCAAAATTTTCCCACTACGCGAAAAAAATGAAGGTCCGTCCACACCTACTATCCCTCGAGAGCTATCGATTAAAAAAAACCCCGTCCAAATCGGATGAGAAATGAGGCACGAAAGTGAGTGGCGAAAGTTTTGATCGGTAGCAGCTCCACTATAGCACTCCGCCCCTTTTGGGGTCAGAGTGCTAACAAATAGTTTCAGATTTTATAATTAACGAAATTAGGGATATTTTCAAGGGTATTTTCAAAATTCCCAAATTTCGGCAATTTCAAACAGCTTAGATTTTAAATCTTCTTTGCACGGATGTGTCGAGCATAGTCTGCCAAGTATTTAGCATATAGTTTCGGATTTTATAATTAGCGAATTTATGTATATTTTCAAGGGTATTGTTAAAATTCCCAAATTTAGACAATTTCAAATGGCTTAAATTTCAGAATGTCTTTGCATGGTTGTGTCGGGCATAGTCTGCCAACTATTTAGCAAATAGTTCTATATTTTATAATTAACGAATTTAGGGATATTTTCAAGGTTTTTCTCAAAATTGCCAAATTTCGACAATTTCAAACAACTTAAATTTCAAAATATCTTTGCTTGGATGTACCGGGCGTAGTATGTCAAGTAATTATGAAACAGTTTTAGATTTTTGAATTCAAGAAATTAGGGATATTTTCAAGGGTTTTGTAAAATATGGCAGATTTCGGCATTTTCAAATGGCTATAACTAAGCAATATTTTTCCATGGATATGTCGTGCAACGTATGTTTTGCCACCTATTCTATCGAACACGAAACGCGGCAATTACTGTGCGGTTCTGCAATCTACAGCAACGGTGTCGTAACTGCCCGCATTTGTGACCCAAATGAAAAGGGCGTCGTCCCATTTAGACCCTCTTCATTCCAAAGTGAACCTGCGGCGAACATTCCTGATCCATTTATGGCTCAGTACCCACCAATACGAATCTTATAGGCAACGGTTGCCCAAGAATGGCACAAACTACCGGGTTTTTCCGTAAATAAGCCCCTCCAAGAATAAGCCCCATGGGGCTTATTTTAAGTTTTCTTTCCGAAAATAAGCCCCAGGGGCTTATTTTCGGGGACAAACTTAGCAGCGCTAGTCGCTCAATATTCACAGAGAATGACGAATTTCGTGGGCGAAATATACAAATTATGCCACGATTTCTACAGCTTTCAACATGAATCGGAACATTGTGTTAGTGAAGTGATTATTTGGACACACAACATGTCCATTTTGGCAATATAAATGTCACAAAATACAAGAAACGCCACACGCAAGCAGCAGATTCGTCTATGGTAAGGATTGGAACTTTCCGATAATTAGCCCCGGGGCTTATTTTCGGGTGAAATATCAGGTCGGGACAAGTGCCAATTCCGAATTTAAGCCCCGGGGCTTATTTACGGAAAAACCCGGTACCTTTGAAAACTCGAGGTAACTGCGGCGAAAATCCCCGAAGAAATGCTCAACTTTCTATTCTGACGCACTATTGAATATACTCCTCAAATGCACAACACACTATGCAATGCCAATCAACCATCATCGGGTACCCAGTTTTTACTCTAAGCTTGTTCTTGCGTGAGTGAGCAGGCGCAGCTACTTATTCATGCAGCAACAGAGTGGGGAGCCGGCCGGCCATGGCCTGCGCCTCTTCTGTCAATCAACTGTCCAAGTTGGTTCACACGTCTATTGTTCCACTTAATTAATGAATCGATCGATGACTGCTTTGGCCACCAATGGATTGGCGACCCTATTGGGGGGGGGGGGGTGGGGGCATAAAGCTACGTAGTATCGCCCACTTCCTCGGGGTCAGACAGACTTTTCTCCTCACGTCTCATTGAGTAGCAGACGGATGAGCGAGTGGGGGCCCTTTCGCCGGCCCATAGAAGATTATGACCCCTTGAGGCGCGCCGTCTCTGCTGAGCCAAGGATAACTGTATAGTAGGAGCTATACAGTTATTATCCTCCCTACTAATCGCGCGCTGTCTGTCACTTTGTCTGTGTGTGTGTGTGTCTGAACGATAACTCCCAACTTCGGACATGGCCGATTCTCCGCCGGCTGCTGCTGCTTCTATGGGATGTAGCGCAATTTCTTCATAGTGGCTAACCACAAATGCGGCTTCTCTAGCGGATTCCGGCGTCTTGGGCTTGGAGTGGGGTGGCTGAGTAGTTTATATGGGTGGCTAGTTTCCGGGGGTGGTTCCGGTTACTTCCGCTAGACAATGGTAGTAGGCAGTCTTAGTAGACGTGGGGGGTGGACAGTTCAATTACCAAGGCCGAGTAGACGTAATCGATTTCCGGGGCGACCGAGCCAGCACAGTTGGACACAATAGGGAGGCAGCGAGCAGTCGCGGTTAAGAGGGGAGTTAGCGCGTCAATAAAGTGCATCTAGTGGAGAAGTGAGCGAGTGAATCGGCGGCGCGGCGCCTGGGCGTCGCGTCGTCGGGTCGCGAGCGTGTGAAGTACAAACAAAACCATCTGGGTAGGTCACTCACCGAAGGTAGACGAACGTAGTTGTGTAATTGACGAACTACTTGAGTTGCATTACACACAGTTGCATAAGCCACAATACTTGGACACCGAAATTTCCACTCAAAATATTGTGCCTATGCAAACGTGAGCAAGCAACAACTTTGACCATTGGTTTGTTTGAAACTCTTAGCTTGTTGGAGCAAAAGTAAGCGGGAGTGGCAGGGTGCTTTTAACCGACGACGATAAGGTCTGTTTGTCAGCGCAGGGTGTCATACTATCCTCTCTACTATCCTCTATACTATCCTCTATACTATCCTTCCTCTATACTAATCTCGCGATGTCTGTTTTGTCTGTGAACACGATAACTTTCGACAGCGGCGATGGATCCCGGACATATATACACGAAAAGAACCGCCTTCCACCAGGGACCATCTGGCGGAAGTTTGGTCTTTGGCCGCCGCCTAAATTCGGTCAACCGACTGCCGCGCCGCCTGTCGGATGACGTATTTCGTCTATCCAATCACCGTGCGTCGCGAGCACGCATCCGTCCAATGATTTCGTCTATCCAATCACCGTGCGTCGCGAGCACGCATCCGTCCAATGAGAGCGCGTCGCACGAGCGAACGCCTCTGACGTCAGACTATTGATTATATGCTGTTATAGGGGAGGGTCGACGCTCTTCACTCTACAATACCAGCGGGCCGTCCCGCGCTGAAGTAAAGCCGCGCGCGTACACAATCTACACTGCGAGCAGCCATAGACAGGCTGCGACCAGTGCAGCCTGCGTACAGTGCACAGTCTACATTCAGAACCGCCATACACAGTCCGCGGTGACGGCCAGTGTTGCCTGCGTATAGTGCTGAATCCGAGAAAGTTTGAGGCAGAGGTTCAGCACCAAGTGAGACAACATTTTGACAACACTTGGATGCGCAATGACAGTAGGGCCATGTTCTCCACCGCGTGAGTTGCGCGACAACGGGCTGCGAGTATCCACTCGAACGCTTGAGTTGCGCGACAACGGTCTCTGAGTATCCGCTCGAACACGTGAGTTGCGCGACAACGGCCAAGCAGTCGGCGCAAAGCGACAGCGAGACCAGCAATCCCGAACCATTGTCAGAAGCTGCAGCCTGCAGCGCGTCACCAGTGCGACATTGGTCTCTGAAGCTACAGCACGTCAGCTGCGCGGCATCGGTCTCTGAAGCTGCAATGCGTTATCCACGGGCTATAGACTCTAGTCCTTTATACTAAGCGGCAAAACTGTGTCCGTCTGTCTGTTTGTTTGTCTGTTTGTCTGTGAATGCTCTAGCGCTCGCCACAGTTGGTGGATCGCGATGATCCAAACATCAAACTGACCGTCATAACAATATGTAGTTTTGCACCTCCTATTTTAGAACTTTGACTGATGACTAAATTCCACAATATTTTGCAAATATCGACTGCACCAGTACATTCTGACTGCAAAAGGCACCACACTCTGTGATTGACACTTGATTTCGCACCAAAAGCGCTATACAGTGTCACCATTCATGACAGAGTTGTCGTTGTGAGACTCCAAAGTGTATTTGAAGGCACTGCATGCACTGGCAGGGGCACAGCATCAAACTGCTTTGGATCTATGTCAAATGCCTTTAGATCTATCTGAAATCTCCTACGGGCTAAACACAAATGTCTACGGACTAAACCCCAGAGTCTATTGTGTATTCACAGGCACAGGAGCTGGCGCAAGCATAAATGTAGACACTGGCAGGGGCACAGTGTCAACTGACTTGAGATCTATCTGAAATGTCCTATTGGCTAAGCCCAAATGGCTTTGTGTATTTGCAGGCACGGGAGCTGGTGCGAGCCTAAATGTAGGCACTGGCAGAGGCACAGTGTCAAACGACTTGAGATCTATCTGAAATGTCCTATGGGCTAAACCCAAGTGTCTGCAGGCTAAACCCAAGTGTCTGTTGTGTATTTACAGGCACAGGGGCTGGTGCGAACCTAAATGTAGGCACTGGCAGGGGCACAGGGTCGAATGACTTGAGATCAATCCAAAATGTCCTACGAGCTAAAAACAATTGTCTATGGGCTGAACCCAACGCCATTGACCATAGAGATTCTCCTACGGGCTAAAGGCTCTAGTCCTATATACTAAGCGGCAAAACTGTGTCCGTCTGTCTGTCTGTCTGTGGATCTGTCTTTTCCATAACTCTAGCCACAGTTGTCGGATCGCGATGATCTATAGCTTAAACTGACCGTCATACACTGTAGTTTTGCACCTCCTATTTGAGAAGTTTGACCGATGCCTAAATTCCACAATATTTCGCAAATATCAGCTGCACCAGTACATTCTGAGCACAGAAGGAGCCACACACTGTGGTTGACGTTTGATTTTGTGCCAAAAGCGCTCTACAGTGTCACCATTCACTAAAGTTGTCGTTGTGAGACTCCTAAGTGTATTCGTAGGCACTGCATGCACTGGCAGGGGCCTATGCCAAATGTCTTTAGATCTTTCTGAAATCTCCTATGGGCTAACCCAAAAGTCTATGGGCTAACCACAAGTGTCTATTGTGTATTTACAGGTACGGGAGCTGGTGTGAGCCTAAATGTAGGCACTGGCAGGGGCACAGGGTCAAATGGCTTGAAATCTATCTGAAATGTCATACGGGCTAAACCCAATTGTCTACAGGCTAAATCCAAGCATCTATTGTGTATTTGCAGGTACAGCAGCTGATGCGATCCTAAATGTTGGCACTGGCAGGAGCACAGGGTCGAATGGCTTGAGACCTATCTGAAATGCCCTATGGGCTAAACCCAATTCTCTACAGGCCAAAGCCAAGCATCTATTGTGCATTTACAGGCATGGGAGCTGACGCGACCCTAAACGCAGGCACTGGCAGGGGCACAGTGTTGAATGGCTTGAGACCCATCTGAAATATCCTGCGGTGCACTGAATTCGATGATTGCATTATCTGCTTCATGCTCTGCAGATAACCCATGCGCTATTGACGATAGAGATTCTCCTACGGGCTAAAGGCTCTAGTCCTAATTACTAAGTGGCCTAGAGTCTGTCCGTCTGTTTGTCAGTCTGTAAACACCCTAGCTCTAGACACAGTTGTCGGTTCGTGATGATCTATAGCTTAAACTGACCATCAGAACACGCGGTTTTGCATCTTTGCTTTGAGAACTTTGACCAATGACTAAATTCCATATTATTTCGAAAATATCGACTGCACCAGTACATTCTGACCACAGAAGGTACCACACGATGTAATTGGCGTTTGATTTCGCGACAAAAGTGCTTTACAGTGTCACCATTCATGACAGAGTTGTCGTTGTGAGACTCCAAAGTGTATTCGCAGGCACTGCATGCACTGGCAGGGGCACAGCATCAAACTGCTTTGGATCTATGTCAAATGTCTTTAGATCTATCTGAAATCTTCTACGGGCTAAACCCAAATGTCTACGAGCTAAACCCAACTATCTATTGTGTATTTACAGGCACGGGAGCTGGTGCGAGCATAAATGCAGGCACTGGCAGGGACACAGTGTCAAATGTCTTTAGATCTATCTGAAATCTCCTACGGGAGTAGTTTTATCCCGGAGGGCCAACACCTAAAGACCCCATGCTGCGAGGCTGGAAACGTATGTGGGCTCCTCCCCTCCACAATGCCCGGATAGCCGCCTTCCGCCTAGCGCTCTTTTGTCGGCTCCGTCTAGACAGCCCAAGCAAAGAGGCGCGAACGCGCCTTTTCCCTTTCCCCCTTTGCCTTCCGCCCGCTGGGTAGACAACAAGGAGGGAATGCACTACGGAAAGATCGCCCTAGGCGATAAGCGCCGAGCAATCTTTTGAATCGGGAGGCTAAACTCTTCGTGTCACTCCAAAAGAACAGAATAGGCTAGGTCGACATTTGGCGCGATTCTGGGCGAATGCTGTCCAAGTTGCAGTCTGCGAATGTCACTCCCTGAGACTAAATGATTAGAGCGTCGCCATTTAACCGTAAAACAAGACAAGGGTTTCGTATGGTCAGTCGAGACGAGCGTCGAACGGGCCGCCGCTCGATTCGTTTCAAAGAGTTAGGCGAACGCGCGGCCTCCGCGGAATAGGCGAGCGCCGTCGCAAAGCTAAGAGAGCGCCGCTCAAAAGGCGGCTTCTCATTCCATTCGCGTAAGCGGCCGTTAAGACAGGAGCGAACGAGCGAGCCATTCGGAATCGCTGGCAAGTTGCTACGCGCCGCGAAAGACAGAAAGGTTGGTTGAGCGCCAGAAGCGTTGCTTATACATCCAGTAACAAACCCTAAAGCTTCGCTCGCGATGCGCCCTCTGCATTGCGATCGCTCTGAGATCGGTACGGGAAGCCGCGCCGACGAACGAAACGCGGCGATACGCAACCTAACGTAGAGGCGAACTTTCTTAGCGTTAAGCAACAGTTGACTTAACCGGCGCGAGGGTTAGCGAACCGTCTTCTTAACTGTGTCGGAGTTGCTCAACGGTTGACTTAACCGGCCTGTCGGTAGGCGAACCGTCTTTAGCAGTGTTGTGGGTTACTCAACAGTTGACTTAACCAGCCCGTTTGCAGAAGAACCATTCCCAACAGGGTCAAAGGTTAAGGCCAGTGCTAAATATAGTCTGGTAGTCATGGCAACCATGTCACTATATAAGAGCTGGCAATGTGCGATTCCCTGCCAGTTCAACATTGACCTGCTAGACTTTTCGTTTTCGCTGATTGGCCCCTCAACGCTGCAGCTGTCAGGCCTTTTGCAACATGAACAAGTGTGAAACCTGCGATCAAACATTTGCAACCAAGCAAAGCCTTCAGAGGCACGAGAAGAGGTTTCACTGGGAAGATGACGAATCGAGCGACAATGAAGACGGTGAAGACACAGACAGGGCGAAGACGTTGAGGACGATGAAACCGGTGAGGTTGAAACCATTAGGTACCTACGCAAGTTATAATGGACGCTATCAAGGATATGGACGATGTACAGTCCGCTCAAGACATCCTCAACAACTACCAACAAGTTCACGACAACTTCAGAGAAGTGGTAATGATTGGTGCTTATCCAAACACGCACTGTTGTATCTTTTACAACTGGACACATCGCAGGTTACCGACATCATGGACAAGGCGGACAGCTTGCGAGAGACAAGCTTTTACAAGTCGTTTGAGAAGACGATGAAACAGAAAGGAGACACTGTCGACGACGAGGATGAAGTGAACGAGGCTGCTTGGAATGATCGCAAGTACCAGTTGTTCAGCTTCGTGAAGAAGAATATGGAAGCTATCGACGAAGCGATGGGCAGCGATAGTGATGAAGACCAACAAGACTAACATACAGTAGCCACACTAATTCTTTGTTCTCTGTGCTGTCGTTGTGCGTCCAATCTCTGAATCAGTGGTTGGATTCTGCACTGTGATGTGTTTCACAAGATTGTCAATGGGGTGTTCAGCAAAAGTGCATCTACCGACGGGCCGGTTAAGTCAACCGTTGAGCAACTCCGACACAGTTAAGAAGACGGTTCGCTAACCCGCGCGCCGGTTAAGTCAACTGTTGCTTAACGCTAAGAAAGTTCGCCTCTATACGTTAGGTTGCGTATCGCCGCGTTTCGTTCGTCGGCGCGGCTTCCGGTACCGATCTCAGAGCGATCGCAATGCAGAGGGCGCATCGCGAGCGAAGCTTAGGGTTTGTTACTGGATGTATAAGCAACGCTTCTGGCGCTCAACCAACCTTTCTGTCTTTCGCGGCGCGTAGCAACTTGCCAGCGATTCCGAATGGCTCGCTCGTTCGCTCCTGCCTTAACGGCCGCTTACGCGAATGGAATGAGAAGCCGCCTTTTGAGCGGCGCTCTCTTAGCTTTGCGACGGCGCTCGCCTATTCCGCGGAGGCCGCGCGTTCGCCTAACTCTTTGAAACGAATCGAGCGGCGGCCCGTTCGACGCTCGTCTCGACTGACCATACGAAACCCTGGTCTTGTTTTACGGTTAAATGGCGACGCTCTAATCATTTAGTCTCAGGGAGTGACATTCGCAGACTGCAACTTGGACAGCATTCGCCCAGAATCGCGCCAAATGTCGACCTAGCCTATTCTGTTCTTTTGGAGTGACACGAAGAGTTTAGCCTCCCGATTCAAAAGATTGCTCGGCGCTTATCGCCTAGGGCGATCTTTCCGTAGTGCACTCCCTCCTTGTTGTCTACCCAGCGGGCGGAAGGCAAAGGGGGAAAGGGAAAAGGCGCGTTCGCGCCTCTTTGCTTGGGCTGTCTAGACCGAGCCGACAAAAGAGCGCTAGGCGGAAGGTGGCTATCCCGGCTTGTGGAGGGGAGGAGCCCACATACGTTTCCAGCCTCGCAGCATGGGGTCTTTAGGTGTTGGCCCTCCGGGATAAAGCTACTACGGGCTAAACCCAAATGTCTATGGGCTAAACCCAAGCATCTATTGTTTATTTACAGGCACAGGAGCTGGTGCGAGCATAAATGCAGGCACTGGCAGGGGCACAGTGTCAAATGTCTTTAGATCTATCTGAAATCTCCTTCGGGCTAAACCCAAATGCCTATGGGCCAACCCCAAGCGTCTATTGTGTACTTGCAGGCACGGGAGCTGTCGCGCGCCTAAATGTAGGCACTGTCAGGGGCACAATGTCATATGTCTTTAGATCTATCTGAAGTGTTCTATGGGCAAAACCCAAGTGACAACGATGGCACAGGGTCTAACGACCTGAGATCTAACTGTAGTGTCCTGCAGTGTACTGAATTCGATGATTGCGTTATCTCCTTCATGCTCTGCAGATTACCCATATGCTATTGACCATGGAGATTCTCCTACGGGCTAAAGGCTCTAGTCCTATATACTAAGCGGCATAGAGTCTGTCCGTGTGTCTGTCTGTTAACACGATAACTCTCGACAGCATTGACGGATCGCGATGATCTATACGTCAAAAGAACCGCCATCAAGCGAGGATCAAAACGTCCTATTGTGGACTTTGGCCGATGTCTAAATTCCATGAAAATCACGAAAATATCGGCTGCACAGTACATTCTGAGCACTAAAGATTGCCTGAGGGTCATTTTCGAGGAACTTTTGCACTGTCGTGTCATGATTCACCACAGAGTTGTCGCTGTGAGACCCTGACGTGTATTTACAGGCATGTGAAGTGGCACAGTGCTAATTGTAGGCACTGGCAGGGGCACGATGTAACATCGTCATGGCTAACGCCCAACTTCTATGGCTATATTCAAACACCTTTGATGTATACTCACAGGCACATCAGTAGTGTAAGTAAACACAGGCACTGGCAGGGGCACAGTCTCAAATTGTCTATGGGCTATTGCAAATATCTATGGTGGTGCACCATTGGTCAATGCATCTTACGACCAGTGGGTCTGCGTCTTATGACCAGTGGTGACATGCCATGGGTCCCAACGTCTTGCGACCTGTGGTGGTGTGTCATGAGTCTCTGCATATTGCGACCAGTGGTGGTGCGTCGTGCATCTCTGCATCTTGCGACCATTGGTGATGCGTCATGGGTCACTGCACCTTACGACCAGTGGTGGCGTGTCATCGTCATGGGGCTCTTCATCTTGTGGCCAGTGGTGGTGCATCATGGGTCTCTGCATCTTGCGACCAGTGGTGGTGCGTTGTGGGCCACTGCATCTTGTGACCAGTGGTGGGGCGTCATGGGTTTCTGCATCTCGCGACCAGTGGTGGCACACCATGGGTCACTGCATTTTTAACAATCGAAGATTGGCTAACGACAGTCCACTTTTGACTATGGACAAGGACAATCAATAGGCTAAAAGCTCTAGTCCTATATCCTCTATACTAAGCGGCAAAAGTGTAGGTGTTTGTTTGTTTGTTTGTCCGTCCATTTTCTCGTGACACAGTTGATGGATCCTGAAGATCTATAGCTTAAGCTGACCGTCGTGGGCTGGAAGGAATCCCCTTCTATTTTAAAACTTTTGCAAATTACTAAATTCCACAAAATTCACGAAAATATCAACTGCACAGTACATTCTGAGCATTAAAGAGTGCCTACTGCGCATTTTCGTGGAAATTTCACACTGTCGTGTTGCCATTCACTCCAGAGCTGTCACTGTGAGACTCCTACAGGTATTTGGAGGCACGGGAACAGGTGCAAAGGTAAATACAGGCACTGGCAGGGGCACAGTGTCAGAAGACATTAGCTCTACCTGAAATCTGCTAAGGGCTAAACACAAGCATCCATGTGTTAGCTTCAGTGTATTCAGAGGCACGGGAACAGGTTCGATGATAAATGCAGGCACTGGCAAGGGCGCAGTATCAAGAGACTTTTGATCTATCTGAAACCCTCTTATGGGCTAAACACAAACACCTGTATGCAAAGTTCAGTGTAATCAAAGGCATGGGAGTGGGCACAATGGTAAATGCAGGCACTGGCAGGGGCACAGTGTCAGATCAGAAGACATTAGATCTATCTGAAACCTCCTATGGGCTAAATGCAAGCTTCCATGTGTTAGCTTCAGTGTATTCTGAGGCATGGGAGCTGGTGCAACCCTAAAAGCAGGCACTGATAGAGGCGCAGTGCCAAATGACTTTAGATCTATCAGATTCTCCTATGGGCTGCTGTGAGCATTGGCCATGAACCATAGGCCAAAACATGTTGTGAGCAGTGGCTGATTTCCATGGGTCGATACAAATGGCCCTGTTTCCATAGGTGTTCAGCTATAGATATTCAGAATCACCTATGGGCTAAAGGCACTAGTCCTATATACTAAGCGGCATAGAGTCTGTTTGTCTGTTTGTTTGTCTGTTAACACGATAACTCTAGCTACAGTTGACGGATCGCGATGATCTATGGCTTAAACTGACCGCCGTGGCATGTAGTTTTGCACCTCCTATTGTGGACTTCGGCCGATGACTAAATTCCATAATATTTCGCAAATATCGGCTGCACCAGTGCATTCGGAGCACAAAAGGTGCCGCACACTGCGATTGACGTTTGATTTCGCACCAAAAGCACTTTACAGTGTCACCGTTCATGACAGGGTTGTTGTTGTGAGACTCCAAAGTGTATTCGCAGGCACTGCGTGCACTGGCAGGGGCACAGCATCGAACTGCTTTGGATCTATGTCAAATGTCTTTAGATCCATCTGAAATCTCCTACCCAAGTGTTTATTGTGTATTTACAGGCATGGGAGCTGGTGTGAGCCTAAATGTAGGCACTGACAGGGGCACAGGGTCGAATGGCTTGAGATCTATCTGAAATGACCTACGGGCTAAACCCAATTGTCTAAAGGCTAAATCCAAGCATCTATTGTGTATTTGCAGTTACGGGACTGATGCAATCCTAAATGCAGGCACTGGCAGGGGCACAGGGTCGAATGGCTTGATACCTATCTGAAATGTCCTACAGGCTAAACCCAAGTGACGACAGGCTAAACTCACGTTTCTATTGTGTATTTACAGGCATGGGAGCTGGTGCAATCCTAAATGCAGGCACTGGCAGGGGCACAGTATCAAATGATTTGGGATGTAACTGTAACGTCCTGCGGTGGGCTGAATTCGATGATGGCATTATCTCCTTCATGTTCTACAGATTACCCATGGGCTATTGACCATAGAGATTCGCCTACGGGCTAAAGGCACTAGTCCTATATACTAAGGGGCATAGAGTTTGTGTGTTTGTTTGTTTGTTTGTCCGGCCATTTTCTCGCGACACGGGCGATGGATCCTGGAGATCTATAGCTTAAACTGACCGTCGCGGACTGGAAGGAATCCCCTCCTATTTTAAAACTTTCGCAATTCACTAAATTTCACAAAAATCATGAAAATATCAGCTGCACAGTACATTTTGAGCACTAAGGAGTGGCTGACAGTTTATTTCATGCCATTTTTGCAGTATTGTGTCACCATTCACTACTGAGTTGTCGTCTTGAGACCCCGAGGTGTATTTACAGGCATGGTGAGTGGCGCAAGGCTAATCGTAGGCACTGGCAGGGGCACAATCTGAAATCGACTTTGGGCTGAAGCCAAGCATCTAAAGGCTAAACTCAAATGCCTTTGATGTGTACTCACAGGCACGTGACCAGGTGTAATTGTAGGCAGTGGCACAGGTGCAACCTGAAGTCATCTATAGGCTAAAGCCAAATACTCTCTGTGGCATGCCATAAGTCACTGCATGTTCTGACCAGTGCGCTGTCAGTAGCTTCATGACAATTGCGTAACGACAGTGCTCTTGGGACTATAGAGATTCTCCTACGGGCTAAAGGCTCTAGTCCTATATACTAAGGGGCATAGAGTCTGTTTGTGTGTTTGTTTGTTTGTCCGGCCATTTTCTCGTGACACGGGCGATGGATCCTGGAGATCTATAGCTTAAACTGACCGTCGTGGAGTGGAAGGAATCCCCTCCTATTTTATAACTTTTGCAATTCACTAAATTTCACAAAAATCACGAAAATATCAGCTGCACAGTTCATTTTGAGCACTAAGGAGTGGCTGACAGTTTCTTTCATGCCACTTTTGCAGTCTTGTGTCACCATTCACTACAGAGTTGTCATCTTGAGACCCCGAAGTGTATTTACAGGCATGGTGAGTGGCACAAGGCTAATCGTAGGCACTGGCAGGGGCACAATCTAAAATCGACTTTGGGCTGAAGCCAAGCATCGACAGGCTAAACTCAAATGCCTTTGATGTGTATTCACAGGCACGTGACCAGGTGTAATTGTAGGCAGTGGCACAGGCACAACCTGAAGTCATCTATAGGCTAAAGCCAAATACTCTCTGTGGCATGCCAAAAGTCGCTGCATGTTCTGACCAGTGGCGTGCGCCATCAGTAGCTTCATGACAATTGCGTAACGACAGAGCTCTTGGGACTATAGAGATTCTCCTACGGGCTAAAGGCTCTAGTCCTATATACTAAGCGGCATAGAGTCTGTCTGTCTGTCTGTCTGTTAACATGATAACTCTTGACAGCATTGACAGATTGCGATGATCTGTACGTCAAAAGAACCGTCATCAACCGAGGATCAAAACGTCCTATTGTGGACTTTGGCCGATGTCTAAATTCCATGAAAATCACAAAAATATCGACTGCACAGTACATTCTGAGCACTAAAGACTGCCTGGGGGTCATTCTCGCGAAACTTTTGCACTGTCGTGTCACGCTTCACTACAGAGTTGTCGCTGTGAGACCCTGACGTGTATTTACAGGCATGTGAACTGGCACAGTGCTAATTGTAGGCACTGGCAGGGGCACGATCTAACATCATCATGGCTAATGCCCAACTTCTATGGGCTATATTCAAACACCTTTGATGTATACTCACAGGCACATGAGTAGTGCAAGTAAACACAGGCACTGGCAGGGGCACAGTCTCAAATTGTCTATGGGCTATTGCAAATATCTATGGTGGTGCACCATGGGTCAATGCATCTTACGACCAGTGGGTCTGCGTCTTGTGACTAGTGGTGACATGCCATGGGTCTCGGCATCTTGCGACCAGTGGTGGTGTGTCATGGGTCTCTGCATCTTGCGACCAGTGGTGGTGCATCGTGCGTCTCTGCATCTTGCGACCAGTGGTGGTGCGTCATGGGTCACTGCACCTTACGACCAGTGGTGGCGTGTCATGGGTCTCTGCATCTTGCGACCAGTGGTGGTGCGTCATGAATCTCTCCATCTTGTGACCAGTGGTGGTGCATCATGGGTCTCTGCATCTTGCAATCAGTGGTGGTGCATTGTGGGTCTCCGCATCTTGCGACCAGTGGTGGTGCATCATGGGTCTCTGCATTTCGCGACCAGTGGTGGCACACCATGGGTCACTGCATTTTTAACAATCGAAGATTGGCTAATGACAGTCCACTTTTGACTATGGACAATCACCTATGGGCTAAAGGCACTAGTACATTACTAAGCTAGCTAGGTGTAGTGTCCGTCCGTCCGTAGAGGTTTGCCTCCCTAGCACTTCGCCACGCGACGCTTCAGCATGCGCTTGCCTAGACGCCAGCGGGAAACAGTACGGCAAGGCACCGTCGCCGCTCAATCAGGCTCGCTCCCCTTAGCTCGCATTGGATCTGGCGGCTCTCTACCATTTGTTTTGCGCGGCGCTTTGTACGGCGCGTTCGCGAGGCAGTCAGCGCCGTTGGCTTGCAACAGGAGAGACCTGCAACAGTACAAATCTTGCAACAGTACAGACGTTGCAACAGGATGGTCGCTCGAGGCGACCAGTGCCATTGACTCGCAACAGGCCTGATTTTGCAACAGGACAAATGTTGCAACAGGACAGATTTTGCAACAGGAAAATCTGCCCGCTCTCTATCATTTGTTTTGCGTGGCGCTTTGTACGGCGCGTTCGCGAGTGTTGGACCCATTTCTGCCCAATGCCCTGAACATCCCCCCTTTCTTTTCTTTGCATTGGTTTCCTTTCCTGTGTGTGCTCGCATTGCCAGTATATTCCAATGCTCGCCACTTCTACTTCCAGGCTTCCAGTTCGTTCGTTTGGTCGTCCCGTATATGCACGCCCTGTGCCTTCCCAGTTCGTCTTCCAGGACTACCGTATCCCGCCTGTACTGAAGACGCGCGTCAAGACTTCACCAGAATGTGTTTGACACAATTGTCATGACTCTTGTACGTGCGTACGTCTGTGTCTCTTGAGTTCGCTCACCGCGCGTTGCCGATTTAGAGGAGACGGCATTCTTGTGATTTTCCCGTTTGAATTTCGCTTCCTTTTCTTCCGCCTTTGAGTCGCTTCCGTGAATACATTTCGTCGCCAAAACCAGCGTACAAACAAGTGTCGTATCACAGTAATTGTCTTGTCTCTAACTGAAGTGCCGAAGTTCGGTGGCCACTCCAAGCCAGTCGTGTACGTTGTCGGGGAAACCAGCGGCCCATCGCGCGCGGGATCCGTCCGACGCAACTGCCGACGACCGACTTCGTCCGCCAACGACCGACGAGTGGCAGGAAGGAGAGTTTTCCTCTTCCTTTGCTTCCCCGTAGCATACTCGCCTAGTGTCCCCAGACAGCGGAAGAGCGACTATCCCCCGGGCTGCTCCTTCGGCCCTACATTCGTGGCGTGAGACCTGTTTCTTTCGAACTCTCCGCCTCCGCTTCGTTTTCGGTACCCAAGAGGCTACGCTCGAGGTCGGCCGGATCTGCCGAAAGTCCAAGGACCAGGAGGGAGACGTCCTTCCACATCCGTCCGGAACAGTTGGTACCACGGACCTAGGCCAGCTAACGTCGCTAGAGAGTGGCGGGCAACGAGAGCAAGTGAGTCACGCGAGAAGGAGTTCGAGCCGTCGCGGCGTAAGAAGCTCTTAGCTGTGTGTTGAGACCAAAGGGGCATTGTATGCGTTTACGGGATAATAAGCAACTGCCCTCGCCACCCCAAGTTTGGGCTCCGTTGAAGCGGCGTGTAACTAAAAAGCCCCCCCAAGCGAGAATGTCAGAGCCCAGCGAAGAAGCGTTCTAAGTGCTCAACGTGCGGCGAAGCAACGAGCGTGCAAGACGGAGGAGAAGAGGAGGTGTACGTGTGCGTGTGCGAGGCCACGTGTCACGTTGCGTGTGCACAAGCGACTAACCTTCGTCCACCGGTGGCGGGGGAGAAAGAGCGATACTTCTGTGACGAGTGTCTCGAACAGGGATTGGCGCCCCAGTCAATAGATGAGCTGTTAGAGCAGGTGGGAATCTCAGCCACAGGGGAAGCTGTACCAGACGACCAAAGAAATGGCCGAGCGGAGACGGACACTCAGCAGGGAGGGAGTAGGTTGACCGGGCCGGCTGACGTCACCCCGAGGCGAGGGCACTTGGCCGAGTTACTCGCCGGACCAACGGACGCCGATCCCCCCCGCGAGAGAAAATACCCAGTCACTGCAGTTGCCGTTTCTGTCAGGAGGCCCCCATATTTACAACAGAGCAAGGCAGAGAGTGCCCGGACCCTCGAATGAACAGCTCATCGACCTAGGAGGAAGCAATCCCCATCCGCCCGTGCAGAAGCAGACCACGCCAAAATCCCTAGCGCCGTCACCCAGTGATTCTAACTCGCAGCAGCCGTCGTCTCGCCTTCCGCTCAAGCTTCCAATCAGAATTCCGCCGGTTTTATTCCACCGTTTCGACCCAGAGTCCACGCTCCGAACCCCCCTAGAGCGAATCCATTGGCGAATCAGAATCCGACTTTTTTGTCGCAAGTCGCCAGTCTGCAGTCCGGATTTGCAACTGTGCAGACACAGCTCTCGGCCATCACTCAATTGCTGCAGTCGGTGCAGTATCCCTACGCGTCACCGCCGGCGCCTGCCGGGCCCCCTTTTCAAGGTGCGCCGCCGCCACCGGCCCAGTCGCTTCCTCCGCCCAGATTCGTGCCGCAATTTGCGCCGAATTTGCCTCCGCCGGCACTGTTCCGGCCCAATTTCCAACAGGTCCCGTTTCAATCGAATCCACCAAATCCAATGCGCTCTTCTACCGCGCGACCGGTGGGCGCCTTGGGATCTCACAATGTCTCCCCGGCGTCGTTTGGCTTTCACCAGCCACCCAACAACCCCAATCAAACAATGCACACGGTTGGCACTGGCACGCATCAGCGCACAATGACGCGCGACCAGCGCAAAGAGCACATGGACATGCTGAAAGCGCTATCGAGTATTCAACCCTATCGAGGCTACTTGAGAGACGGCAGAGAATTCGACGTCTTCATGCGCTCGGTGCGCCGTAGATTCGACGATTTGGCCATCCCCGAACAGTACTGGGTGCAGCTCCTCCTCACAGTACTGGCCGACAAACCACTCGATTTGGCCGAACAGACGCTCCAGTCATTTGGTGAAGACATGCCGTTTGAGTCGTTAGTCGATGCGCTAGCTTCAGTCCATCAGGCTTCGACTCCGATTTGGAGCTATCGATCGTCGTTCCATCAGAGGAGGTGGAATTGGGGAACTGAGCGCTGCGATGAGTTCTATCAGGACTGCAGGCGCTTAGTCAGCAAGGGCTGGCCGGATGCCCCGGCAGAATGGGAGGAGACCCAGCAGTATGGAGATGAGGTTCTCAGCAGACCCACATCCGGTCGGCCGGTCGGCTCCTCTATGTCAGCTGTTGTTGTCAGTCAGGCGGGCCGCTTGTGTGGGGTGGGTAGGTGAGAGTGGGTGGGTAAGCCCAAGTGTGTCCGTCGAGTTCCAGGTACCGTAGCTAGGTAGGCCCATACTGACGACAGGTATTAACAGTCGGCCTAATTAATTAATAATAACACAGGTAATGAGGGGAACGCAACGGGAATATGAGAGAGGATAGATTTGAATAAAGGAACCGCTTGTTTGCGCTACGGTGCCCACGCTCTTTGTGCTCCACCCGGCGGCCGCTCTTTGTCTGCCAGCGGGCGGCGGCGGCGGCCCGGCTGTCACCTGTTACGCTTTGATCGCGCGGCTTAATGCAGTGAGCGGGCGAAAGGCGTGTGTCGGCGCACGTCTATCCCTCCTCCTCCTCCCTCCCTTGTCTCGCGCTAGTGCTACTGTACGTGTGCCGCCTTAGCCGCTCTTCTTGGTTTCCCACGCTAGTCTTAGCGCGTGTGCGGTGGCGGCGGCCGCTTCTTTGTCTGCCCGCGGCGGCGGCTCTTTGTCTTTGCAAGGCGCGCGCCAAAACTTTTGAATGCGACTATAGTACGAGGGGCGTAAGCACGCACGATAGGCACGTATATGTGGGCGATTCGCGTTGCAAATGCGAGCGCCCGCACGGCTCGCTACCGAAACGCTTGCGTATGGAACTTGGAGGAATTTTCGAGACGTAAACAGAAAGCGCTAAATGCCGACGTGCGAAAGAGAAACTCGTAATACGCAAACCCATAGACACGTTAGCGCGCATTCCGAAACGGATCAATGCACAGTCACACACGTGTGTGCCTACTTGGCACCGTGCCAACGATTGCAGACGGATGACGCAATCGAGATTTCGAGCGTTCGGCTGCAAATCCGGAGGTTGGCGGTTCGAATCCGCCCGTGTCCAATATTCTTTTGCTGCTTAATATTCGATAGAAAAGCCTTTGGGCCGCCAATCGGCCCAAGCATTGCCATCGGGCCGGGAATATGTGGAACGGGCCGACATTCGGCCATTACGGCCGGCAACTGGCCAGGAACGAATGGGATAGGCCTGGAGCAACAACGTCGGGCCAAGTTTGGCTTTTGGTCGTGGTAAGCTTGAAACACAGCATACTGTACCTTGGGAGATTGTGAGGCTACGTGTCGTTTCGTGTTGGATACATATACATACGTGTACTGCTACTTAGTTTGCAGTTGCAGACAATGTTTCACAGCGAGAGAAGTTTTGAGGGCATTTTCATTGGCTATCCATCTGTTGCGTGACGTCTGAGGCTCCACAGCGCATAGAGAGAAACTGACTAGCCCTCCCGTATAACAGCAGAACAAAATTGAACCGAACAGAACTGTAGAATAAACCAAACGTAGGGTAATTATTTGTAGAAGGAATTGCACGCCGCGAGCAAATGAGACAGGCCGACAGGCGGCAGTTAGGGGCTGGAATTTGGCCGGCAGCGATTGAGACGGGCCGATGATAAATCAGCGGGGCCGGGAACAGGCCAACAACTGGTACCTTGGTTATCCAGCGATGTATCCAGATGTCAGCTTTATTGTTCCAGCAGCTATGTATATGCCAAGTGTATGGCTCCAGTTTGCGTGACGCTTTGTGTGACGCTTTGTGTGTTGGCTGCTTGGTAGGTTTCGTTTTGCTCCCCATTTGGTTTGCTAGACGAGTCAACGTTCCAGTGCTGTAAGCAAGCATAACGGAGCAGGACTGTGTCCAGATGTCAGCTTTATTGTTCCAGCAGCTATATGCCAAGTGTATGGCTCCAGTTTGCGTGACGCGTTGTGTGTTGGCTACTTGGTAGGTTTCGTTGTGCTCCCCATTTGGTTTACTAAACGAGCCAACGTTCCAGTGCTGTGTGGCTATAGAAGCAAGCATAACGGAGCAGGACTGTGTCCAGATGCCAGCTTTATTGTTCCAGCAGCTATATACAAGTGTATGGCTCCAGTTTGCGTGACGCTTTGTGTGACGCTTTGTGTGTTGGCTGCTTGGTAGGTTTCGTTTTGCTCCCCATTTGGTTTGCTAGACGAGTCAACGTTCCAGTGCTGTAAGCAAGCACAACGGAGCAGGACTGTGTCCAGATGTCAGCTTTATTGTTCCAGCAGCTATACATATGTATGCCAAGTGTATGGCTCCAGTTTGCGTGACGCGTTGTGTGTTGGCTACTTGGTAGGTTTCGTTGTGCTCCCCATTTGGTTTACTAAACGAGCCAACGTTCCAGTGCTGTGTGGCTATAGAAGCAAGCATAACGGAGCAGGACTGTGTCCAGATGCCAGCTTTGTTGTTCCAG
Organism: Linhomoeus sp. GSCO2_2; assembly: GCA_030248115.1. Lineage (NCBI taxonomy): Eukaryota > Metazoa > Nematoda > Chromadorea > Monhysterida > Linhomoeidae > Linhomoeus > Linhomoeus sp. GSCO2_2. The sequence goes on from JASAMZ010011416.1 coordinate 81,490, forward strand.
CAGCTATATACAAGCGTATGGCTGCAGTTTGCGTGACGCTTTGTGTGACGCTTTGTGTGTTGGCTACTTGGTAGGTTTCGTTGTGCTTCCCATTTGGTTTGCTAGACGAGTCAACGTTCCAGTGCTGGGTAGCTATATAAGCAAGCATAACGGAGCAGGACTGAGTAACTGACCAAGCATGAGTTTAACTTTTGTGAAGGAAATCTCTCTTTCTCTCTGTGCCAGCCAGCGCGGCGTCGCTCCGATGCTGTTGTTCTGCTGCTGCGTTGCAAAGGTGTGTGGTTTGGTTTGCTGTTTGCTTCTTTGGAACGTGCGTTTATCGGTACGACACGAAGATTTCCAAACAACGGCTCTGTTCTATTATACGAGTGCACCAATGGCAATATTCATCGATTCATCAGCCCAAGAAATTTCAATCATATGTACATAGGTACCAACTATACGTAGAATAATAAGCGAGCAGTCGTCAACGAGTTGTTCTTAGAGTGACGAGCACGTCAGTTGTTGTTCTGTCTGGGTGGGCGACCACAGCGCTTTCGGAAGATGCTCTTTGCCTGTTGTTTCGACACAAGGCTGGAGCGCTTCACCAGCGACAGATACGCTCCACACAGAGTTCGAGCCGTGCCATCGTCCCTGCGTCGAGCCACACCTGTAACGGGACGTTCTCGTACTGTGTTGTGCACCATGTTGGCCAAACAGCCCTACACAATTCGACTGTCACTCACCGTGCAGCGACGCCAGAAATGCGTCCTCAACGAGAATGGCAACGATGAAAAGCGGTAGGATCTGCAGCGATCGTCTAAGGACCAGGCGGACGTTGGCGTCGTTCTCGTGGTCGAATTTCCTTGCCAGATGCGCTTCCTGGTCGTCCAGTGAGAGCTGTGACAGCGCGAGAGCAATCCCTCCAGCCATCATCTGCCTGTCTGTACTGCACTTGGTGAAACAGCACAAAGTACTAGAAGGATAGGAGTCCGTGCAACAACTCAAACACTTTGAAAGCGACGACGGTTGAATGCTATGTATGCTTTATTCCAACACCAATATTCTGGTCAAAGAACGGCGCGACTGAAGGGCAAACCGTGGGCGTTTGGTAAGCTATCAAGCGGCACTTGAGTGTGTATTCAACAGATCATCGAAATGTCACTCAAAGTCATCGGTGTTCATAAAGGCGTCCATTTCATCCTTGTATTTCTCCAGGAAGCAGTGAAGCTGGCACTGGCGTTCGACCCAAGCGGCCTCTTCGGCTTCGTTGTCATCGAGGCCGCTCTTCTCCTTCTTCTCGACCGTCTTCTTGAATGACTTGTAGAACTCAGTGCCTCTGATGTTGTCCGCCTCCGTCATGGTGTCTTAGTAGACTAGTCTCATTATAAGAGCTCTTTCAGCATTGCACCTGGGTGCAATGTACTCAGCGTCCTAGTGCTGAAGCTGAGCCCACCGTATCCATTCTAATAATCTGTGAATTTCTGTACGCACTGGAATGATTTCCTGCTGCGCTTATTTGGGCTGGCAAACGATCGTCCAACACGTAGAGGGATCGCCACCATATCCTTGCAATTATACAATCAGACGGAGGCAAACCAGTATTATTTCATCTCTCTGCTTTCGAATTCTTATTTAGCTAGAGATATGGTAGCTCTGAACCGCAATAAAAAGTCTGTCAGTGCAGCATGAGCGGCGAACGACGTTCGCGCAGTGCAAACAAGACGCGCCTTATCAATGGTCGGTGTTTCACTTGTAGTCACAATTAACCATTTAGTGTCAAAGCATGTGTAGGAGGTCAGCAGTTTGTAGTTCAAAATGTGCCACCAAATGGTTAATGAACACCGTTCAACGACAATGATAAGAGCAACATAAGACGGATGTTCCCAACCCTACCTGCATCAGATGACTGCTATGCCAAAATGGGTCGCAAGTGTGCAGAGTGTGGAAAGTGGTCAAAAAATTTCGCGGCTCTCAAGCAGCATTTGATGAGGGTACACCACAAGCCCTACAATCGAGACCTTGATGGAGATGATGAGGGAGAATATAACTGCCCAAGCTGTTATTATTCTGGTGACAGCTGGGACGAAATTTTGAACCATCACCGAAAAGACCATGGATTTTTGCCTCCTGACGAGTGGTTTCCACCGGCTGAGCAGATTGAAGAAGTCGGCGAGGCAACAGCAGATGACTGGTCAGCCCTGAGCCAAGCCGACCGAAGTCGATCTCAACCGAGTTTGCCTCCCCACCCTGCTGACTACTATTGTCAAAGCGAGCTAGTTTCTGACAGACGCAACAATGAAATGAAAACGACCTTCCTTACCTACAAAGTTCGATTTCGACGTGTGGATGGCAAGAATTTGGCAGAATTGGATGCAATTCTAACCAGCGGCTTTGAAAGCGTCCTTCAAAAGATTAATCAATTTGTGCACGGGAAAGATGGATTGGCACAGATCGTCATAGAAGCCGAGAATCTTCCTGGTATGGTTGGCTTTGCATTGTGCTACACTGCCTTTGTAGCATCTATCCTTCAATTTTGAAGTGCAATAAGTCGAGATGAATGTATACAAATTGATCAAATTTGCCTAGACTGTCTGTGGCTGATTGGACTAAGCCGATGCACAACTGCAACATGAAGGGGTTCACTATATATGTAGCAGCGATTTTTTGTCAAAACTCTGTAATTAACACAGTACATTGCAGGAGGCTCTGTTTCGTTGCCATACACAAGAATGTCGGAAACTGGGGCTGGAGCTATCAGTAGCATTCTGGTAGGAGTGCTTCAGAGCAATGACAGATTCAAGATCACTGAGCCGTTTGATGTTCAAGCGACCGTCATTGAAACTCCAGAACAAGGTACCGGACGGTATCACTTTGCTGACAGCGCAGTTTTGGACCGATTGCAAGCAATCAAGAATAAAAGAACCGTTATCGACTTTGCCATGACGAAATCTGAAGAGGGCCTGTGTTTGGGCATCGCCCTCTACATTGGCAAACTGTTACACGACAAAGACAATGTGCCAGCTGCAAGTGTCAATGAACTGCTGAAAAAGAAAAGAGAAACGTTGATTGAGCCTGTCAAGATGCTCTATGAGGTTGCTGGTGTTCAGATTGGCCCCTGTGGAGTTGACGAAGTTGAGCAGTTTGCAAACACTCCTGACTTCGTGAACTGTCCTATAAGTGTATTTGACAGAAATGGAAAGCGGCTATTCTACCACGAAACTCCAAATAAGGAGCAGGCGATCAACCTTCTCTTAACTGATCAGCACTTCTACACTATCAGATCAATGAAAGCCTTCATTGGAGCCAAACATTTCTGCCATAAATGTGGACTTGGCAGAAACACAACCTATCACTACTGCTCAAAATCGCCATGCAAGCTGTGTCGTCATCCAGACTGTGTTGAGCAGCAAGCTGTTCGAAAACTAAAAATGACATGTTCCTGTAAGTGATTACCCATTTCAGATTTTTCACTCGATTTCACTAAATCTTCTCTTGTTTCAGCATGCAATTTCGACTTCTACAGCCTTTCTTGCTATGAAGTTCACCTACCCAACTGCGGCAAGAGCAAGAAGTGTCCAAAGTGTGGCCTAATTTCAGCTGGAAATCAGTTTGACAAAGATGGAAACCACATTGACTGGTTCGTCGTGCTCTATTCAACCTACTCACATTTGTACTTCATTTGCTTATTCCTATTTCAGTGGCAAGGTGTGGTGTCGCGTCTGCCTAGCGAAGAAGCAGCCCAATCATTTCTGCTTCATGCAACCCTACAAGCCAAAGAAGCATGAACTATACAAGGTGGGCAAACAAATGGAGGATATGTCAAAGACCCCTGACGTCCTCGACTTATTGGGAGACAACGACGCTGAAAATGAAGAGGTAGAGGGGGAAGAGGACACCCAAAACGGGGCAGTCTCCATATATTGCTATGATCTGGAGACCATGGTCATGCCCAACAAGACTCTCAGATCGAATCTGGCTGTGTTACAAGACGAAATGGGCACCTCACTTAATTTTTGGGCAGATGCAGAAGACACAGCTGCCTACAAAATGTGCAAGTTCATTTTGGAGCAGAAACGATCCAACACTAGAAGGATTCTGATAGCTCACAATGGCTCAAAATTCGATCACTATGAGATTTTGAGGGCACTGCTGAAACTGGACATCAATGTCAAATTGGTGGGTTTACCATGCATCAGATTTGTCTTCAACTACTGAACCTTTTAAAAACGTGACTACTCCCAATATTTCAGACTGCGATTGGACAAAAATTGGTTCAGCTGTCACTGAAACAGTTCAAGGTCTTCTTTAAAGATTCGTATCTGTTCACACCGGTGTCTCTTAGAAAGCTGGCCCATTCCTTCCAGCTAGAGCTAAAGAAGGGTGAGCGCTCTTGACGACTTGTACAGCAAAGCATTTGCATAAAGTTGCTGGCTTTTCGTTACAGGATTCTTTCCCCACAAACTGAATACACCAGAGAATCAGGGCAAAATCATTGATTTCCCTGAAGCTGAGATTTTTGGTGTGGACTACATGAGCCCTTCAGACAAAGCCGAGTTCTTGCAGTGGTATCAGGAGGAGAAGAAAGGCAGTGTCACCTATGACATTAATGCTGAACTGTTGGCGTACTGTGAGGCTGACACAACAGTTCTTCGGATGTCTGTGCTGAAATTTCGTGATATGATGGCCAACATCACTGGGCTAAACTGCTATGCGGCGGCTTGTACCATTCCCTCCTTCCTGCTGAAAGTCTTCAGAGCCCAGTACCTGAAAGAGGAAACCATATGCAATATCCCAGAGTGCGGCTATTTGCAAAAGACCCAAGATAGTAAGATAGCCACTGCCTACCTCGACTACCTTGCAAGGCAAGAGAATGTCCAGATTGAAACTGCCATGCATGGCAGAGAGTTCAGAGTGGGCCGATATTCAATTGATGGATATGCCCAGCTGATCAAACCAATGTCAAAATGGCCATCAATCATGGGGAAAACAGCTATTGAGGTCCAAGGATGTCTGTGGCATGGTAGGTTACTGTAGTATTTACTAAAAGTGTTACCAAATTTGCATAAAATGAATTTAGGGTGCCTCAAATGTTACGCTCCAACTGATGTAAATCCAATAACGAATACACCAATGTCAGTTCTGGCTGAACGAACCCAGAGGAAGGTGGCCTATTTGGAGTCCAGAGGGTACAATGTTATCGAGATCTGGACCTGTGACATTGAGAAGGAGAGACAATCTGATCCAAAACTCAGTCAGCACCTCAATGACCTCAGAATTAGGCCTCCAATGCAGCCAAGATGGGGCTTCTTTGGAGGAAATACAACAGTTTTCAAGTAAGCTGTGTTATAGTTGTAATTCAACACTGTACTAGCTTGTGACAACTTTTAGGCAGTTTCACGAGAAGAAAGATGATGAAAGGATACTGTACGCTGATGTCACATCTCTTTATCCCTTCATCAACTGCACAGGTATGCATTGCATTGTAATTTGACATGCACGTTTGCAGACCTTTCCTCTGTTAAGGCACTTACCCAGTTGGAGCACCACGCATCGAGAGATGTCCCACTGACAAGTCCACTGATCGTCTCGGAATCTATCGTAAGAATACTGACTACTATGGTTTTTCAACTGCAATAGCTCAATCACTAGTGCTGTTTAGACTGTCAAGTCCAACCACCCAAGACGGTCTTTGCTCCAGTGCTACCCCACAGATGCAAAGATGGAAGACTCACTTTTCCCCTCTGCAGAGGTTATTTAGAGTTTACAGATAGTCTGTAACTAAGTAATAATCAAAGCAGCTGATTGCTTATTTAGCCTGCGCTGAAAATTGTGCTGATGATTGCACACATACCCTACAGGAAAGGGCTCTAGAGGGAGTATGGACAAGCATGGAGCTAGACGCAACGAAGATTCAAGGCTACGAAGTTACAGGTACATGTACCACAGTTTGTGGTTGAAACGACAACATTAGGTGCCATAAATATTTGACTTCAGAGGTGTTTGAGAGGTGGACATGGGAAAGTGGATCAGTCGACCTCTTCAAAGACATGATCCACCTCTTTTTGAAAATCAAGCTTACAGCAAGTGGATTCCCTCACTACTGTACAACAGATGAGGAAAAACAGAAGTATGTGGACGAAGTGAATGCTACACTTGGATCATCTCTTACTCGTGAAGAGTTTGAGTACAACGAACCCCTTCGCTATGTGGCTAAGATTTCCATCAACAGCATCTGGTGGGTCTCAATTACATATGTGTCCAATGCACTCATTAGTGTTTTATCTTATTGCAGGGGACGCTTCTGCCTCAAACTGGACAGTAGCAAGGCAGAAATTGTTGACAGCTATGAAGGGCTCGTTCGCCTTCTGCTAGAACCTAATAGTACTGTTCTGTCAGTCAATGAGGTCACTCCAAAGCAGTTTGTGGTAGTGTGCCAACCGAAGAGGGACATTCTCAGACAGATACCAAATGTCAGCCTATTGGTCGGCATCTTCACTACTGCACGTGAGTTCATCCACCAATACAACTACTTGGCGGCAGCTGGACAAGTCTAGAAATCTCTTGTTTCAGAGGCAAGACTTCACCTGCAAAAGGCAATTGACAGCTTGGAACAGAAAAGCGTTCTCTATTGTGACACTGACAGCCTAATCGCAGTCATGCCAGCTAATCAGACAACTTCAGAGGTCATGGAGTTTGGTGAGAACCTGGGTCAGTGGAAGGACGAGTATGCTGGCAAAGAGATCCAACAGTTTGTTGGCTGTGGGCCCAAATCCTATGCCATCTATTACACCACCCCTTCTGGAGATCTGAGAACAAGTGTTAAGTGCAAGGGGTTCACTCTTGACAACAACAGTCCCATTACTGCAGATGCCATGAAGGGATTGATACTTGAACACCCTGGTGACACCATTCAAACCAACCACAAGGATCAGATTCGAAGGAATATCAAAACCTGCACATTGTCTGTGAAAGATCAGACAAAACTGTTCTCTGTAACTACTAGGAAGCGTGTCTACGCAAATCTGTCGTCTCTACCCTATGGCTACAAGTCATAGCTGTGCATACACGATCTGTTACCTGATTTGTACTTGCATGGATTGTGTACTGTTGTACTTGTGTGTATTACGAAGCTCCCTGATTGTCGCACAACCTGTCTATCTTTCTGCGGAGTGCACTCCGAAATCATTTAGCTGGCCACATTTTGGCCAAATACCGAAATTGGTTAGCTTGCAGAATTTCGGCCATACACATACGCGGCAGGTAGGCGGTGGTGCACCAATGGCGATTCATTATACCACGATGAATTGTGCCAACGTTGACTACGACGACGGCGATGACGACGACGACGAAGATAAAGAACACTCCGAATTTGTATAGCTTGCCAAATTTCGGTCAAATGCGCCGAAACTGCTTATCTGTTCGACTAAACACACAGGGAGAGTGGTAGGTAGTACTGTAGGATGATCCATTTATCACAAAGCTCTGCAATGAAATAGGCTAATTCAGTTTGGTACTGTAAGAAGGTAGATAACAGCTCTGTTGGAGTACATATACGCAACGCCCACAAATTTTCCTGCCATTTGCAATATTTCT
>JASAMZ010011418.1:0-12380 GCA_030248115.1 Linhomoeus sp. GSCO2_2
AAATATCCCTAATTTCGTGAATTCCAAAATCCGAAACTATGTCACAAATTCATCGCGTCTTATGCCCTTTCCATTTCAGCAAAAACTTTCTCGATACGACTTGTAAATAAAAGTGTCATTTTTGACATTTTCAATTTTTGACATTTCAATGACAATTTTAAACTCGCCAATCTTGATCCGAAACGCCAAAGTAACGCTAGATTCGGCATCAGCGACCTCGAAAGCACCGGAATCGACTCCAACATTGATTTTGACCACCCGGGTGGAAATTCGAATTTTGGACGCGGCCGGGGTACGGTAGCAGAAAAAATATTTTTGAAAAACGATTCCGGATCAGTTTTCAACGGGGAATCGCGTGGTGCAGTCCATTTGGCCATAAATCATCGCAATCGGGCGCTAAAACGGCCGAAAGTCAAAAATTGGAATTTTCGACCCCCGACGGAGACCCGTTGGCAAATCAGAACTCAAGATTTCCGCGGCGGATTTCAGAGATTTTGGTCTTAAACGAAAGAGAACATGATAATCTTGCCGATTTGAGATATCTGGCCCGATCCAACAACTCCCTGATTTACTAGGATTTTTTAAAGGCAAATTTTTGTCAAAAAACCACTTTCGGCTACCGTAACCCGAGAACGCGTCGGCCGATTGGCTCGGGATTTTTTTCCGCAAAAGCTCTCGTAGAGGGCTATAACATATCCAAAGGGCGTCAAAATCGACCGACTATTCCAGAAATTCCAGCTGGGTGAACACCCTCGCAGTAAGTAAAAATTCAAATTTTTGAATTTTTCTCAAAATTTTCCCACTACGCGAAAAAAACGAAGGCCCGAGCACCCCTAGTATCCCTCGAGAGCTATCGATTAAAAAAAACCCCGTCCAAATCGGGTGAACCACGCGCGAGAAATCTTGGGGCAAAAAAGTTAGTCGGTGTCAGCTCCACTATAGCACTCCGCCCCTTTTGGGGTCGGAGTGCTAAAAAGAGTTATTAAAAATGTGCGAACGGAGTTAACCTTTATGGCATTTTCTGCGCATGGCAAACGGAGGTAAGATCACTTAACTCCGTTTGCCATGTTCTACTAAACGCGTGCTATAGCATGCAGGCCACGGAAGTTAACTCCGTTTGCCATGAAACATTTGGCCGATTGGAGCGCGGGCTATGCACTTAACTCCGTTTGCCATCCGAAGAAGAAGGCGCGTTTCTCGAAAGTTGTGTTTTGGTAGTTAACTCCGTTTGCCATGTAACCGTCGATATACGGATGACAATGTCTGTCTGTGTGTGTGTGTGTGAGTGTCTCCGTCCGTGCCACCGGAGTAAGATATATGACGTATGTGGTCAAGTAGAGTCAAGGTCGCTGAGTATGGATCTGATGTCCGTTTCTGTTGCTAATTTCGCATTTTCGAGATATTCACAATTGAAATTCAAAAATGTCGAAAATCGACTTTTTCACCCGATGAGCTACAGATTTGTAACACAAAAGAAATTTTTGGAAAATGTGGAATTTAGTAGAAATACACAATTGTCTGTCGAAATTTAATAAATTGACAAAAATAGAACGTTATTTATTGACGAATGTGAATGCAGAAATGGTAAGGCCGTATGTCGACAAGAATATTTGACATAGTATTGCAGTTTTAATAAACCGCAATTTCGAGACATTTAGAATTAAAAATAAAAAATGTCTAAATCGACATTTTTGTCTGATGGACTAGCGGCAAAATTTCTTCAGAAATGGAAAGAGCATAGGCAACGGATAATTTGTAACACAAAAGAATTTCAGGAAAGTTCCCCCCTGCTGGGGGGTAAGGACAGGTGAATTTGTTCGTCCTTATGAAGACTGATGATGAACAGGCTGTGTATCTCAGATGACTTCGGGCCCTCTACTACACGGACAAATTCAGCGTGCTCTGTTCACGCGCACGAAGCTTATCACGTACGCACAACGTACATGCGGCAGACGCACTCTACCACTATCAACACACGTGTGTGGCTTCAGTGCCTGCCACCGCATCTCACACAACACAAGGTCCGCACTCAGTGCAACGTTCGCAAGGGTGACGGACCCCATGGCTAACTCCCACTTTGACCGCTCAGCCATGCACGCAAGTAGATGGCTTCACCTGCTAACAGAGCTTCTGGAGGTATTAACGTTGGTAAATGCACATTCTGCACTACTGCTGGGTAAGCGATTTGCTTGCAGTAAGTACACAAACGACAAACACAGAGACTCATAATTTAGTGAGAGTTGGGCACCCATATACAGAGCACGCTGAATTTGTCCGTGTAGTAGAGGGCCCGAAGTCATCTGAGATACACAGCCTGTTCATCATCAGTCTTCATAAGGACGAACAAATTCACCTGTCCTTACCCCCCAGCAGGGGGGAACTTTCCTGAAATACACACCCTGTCCATGTCCACAGAGTGGACACCTTCGGGGGGGGGGGGCATAGAGCAGGTTTGCTGAGAGGTGACATAGACAGATCTGCTTTAAAAGGATTGCTGTTGTAGGTGTGGGGACACGGACAGGTCTGGCCACAGGAGGTTTGATGCACAGACAGGTCTGGCCACAGGAGGTTGGATGCACAGACAGGTCTGGCCACAGGAGGTTGGATGCACAGACAAGTCTGGCCACAGGAGGTTGGATGCACAGACAGGTCTGGCCACCGGAGGTTGGATGCACAGACAGGTCTGGCCACAGGAGGTTGGATGCACAGACAGCTATACGACTATACGAATTTACGATTTCGTCATAATGCCGTTCCGTCACCCACCACCCTTCTAGAGTCCACTCTCAACACCTCCAATACATATCACCACTCTACAGTTCATTTCGACATCGACTATACAAATTTTACGGCTTCGTCATAATGTCATACTGTACTGGTTCCAACCTTTGGGCATCCATATCTCAAGAACCAAACAACCTAGGAAGATGAAATGTTTTACACATTTGTTCACCTTATGGTGCACTTTGGTGGTCAACTTCGATTGGCGCCTCAGCATGCACCAGTAGAGCTCGGCCGTCTATAGCCGTGCCCCGGATCCGTACTCGGTGGGACCTTTGTCACCGCGTAACTTTTTAGTGGTATGACTTAGAAAGATGAAATGTTTTACACATTTATTCACCCTATGGTACTCTTTGCCGGACAACTTCGCTTGGCGCCCCAGTGTGCACCAGTAGAGCTCGGCCGTCTTGAGTGGAACTTAGCCAAAATTTCGGCCAATTTTTTAATCGGGCCCCACGGCCGCAACACTTAACCGACCCCGTTGATTTTTTAATACAAAAGTTCCTACTACTAGGCGATTCTTACGAGCCATCAACCACTCTCCTAGCTAGTACCGTTCGCGAGAACGAGGCCGAAAACATGGCAATCAGATGAAGATTGATGAAAATTTCGACAGTTTTCATTTAATATCTCAGGAACCACTCAACCGATCGGGCTAAAATTTTAGCACAATACTTCTTGTTACTATGAACAACTATGGTGAAAATTTCAGCCCGATCGGTTAAGTCTACCTATATGACGTAGTACTAACCCATAGTCCCCGGAGGCGCACTGGCCCCCCGCCGAACAAATTGGGTTGAGCGCTGACGCGCTCAACCCGATATTTTTGCAAATGTGAAATTTGATAGAAATGCGCAAATACTTTCTGAATTCCATAATATGACAAAAATAGAACGTCAATTATTGAGGAATGTGAATGCAGAAATGGTAAGGCCATATGCCAATAAGAATTTGTGACACTGTTTTACAGCTTTAATAAATTGCAATTTTGAGAAACTTGGAATTAAATATTAAAAAAAATGTTAAAGTCGACATTTTCATCTGATGGGCTAGCGGCAAAACTCCTTCAGAAATTTGCGGATAATTAGTAACACAAAAGATATTTTTTGCAAACACAAAATTTGATAGAAATGTTCAAAACTTGAAAGAAATTTCAAAACTTCGTGAGCCAAAACTTTTGTTGATTGATGAATGAGAACATAGAATAGAAAGGGTGTACGCAAAGAGGAATTCCTGATAAATAACGACCGCACCAAAACTTTTCGCAAGTTTTTTGTTGGATGTGACGTTTTCACACCGGTAGGAAGCACCAGACAAACGGCGTCGTATCTGCCGATAACATATAGCGAACGCGGCGATATCACTGAGCTTTAGATCAGTTGTACAGATAAGCGTATCGTGGGGATAGCTGCACTTGGGATTAAGGTACACGTTCTCATGACTCTTTCTCCAGATGCGGCTAACGATGCGTACAAAGTTCACTATACCGTTCACCAAAATTTGACGGACACAAAGTATAGGTTGAACTTTTTACACACACAGCTTGTTGACAAAGAAATTCGTGTTTAATATTTTGCCAACTAGAATTTTGTCACATTTAGGTAGGGTGCTCTTGACAAAATGACCACTACGCAAAGCAATTGGCCACCGTCAACCGTGTGCCCATCTATGGATTGATTGGTATCTACATTACTATGCCAGCTAGGTGTTTTGTCTGAGTACGCTTGCCTCGCCCACTAGCACTTCGCCACGCGACGCTTCAGCATGCGCCTGCCTCGCTAGCACTTCGCCAGGCGACGCTTCAGCACGCCCGCGCTAGGAAGCCAGCAGGACGCCAGCGGCGTCCCGCAGAGAAGCTCGCTCGCTCCGATCGATCGACCGCAGAAAATCAATCGCTGCACGGCCAGCGTCGCCTGTTGCTGCCTGCCTTCAACGCAGGCTTTGCCTGAACAGTACGGCAATGCACGGTAGCAGAGCCTTGCAAAAGCGAACAGTGCGGCAGTGCGCGGTACAGCAGAACCTTGCAATGTGCAATTGCAACAGAGCCGAACAGTACGGCAATGCTCGCGCAGGCAATTCTAGCCGCTTCAGCGACTATTTCGCTTGCAACAGGACAGATCTTGCAACAGGACAATCGGCCCGCTCTCTAGCATTTGTTTTGCGCGCCGCTTTGTACGGCGCGTTCGCGAGGCAGTCAGCGCCATTAGCTTGCAACATGACAGACTTTCTGCAACAGGACAAACGTTGCAACAAGATCGTCGCGCGAGGCGACCAGCGCCGTTGGCTCGCAACAGGACAGACCTTTGCAACAGGGCAGATTTTGCAACAGGACAAATCGTGCAACAGAACAGATCCTGCAGCCGGAAAATCTGCCCGCTTTCTATCATTTGTTTTGCGCGACACTTTGTATGGCGCGTTCGCGAGGCAGTCAGCGCTGTTGGCTCGCAACAGGACAGACCTGCAACAGGACAGATTTTGCAAGACACATCTTGCAACAGGACAGATCGTGCAACAGGACAGTCCTTGCAACAGGACAGATTTTGCAACAGGACAAGTCTTGCAACAGGACACATTTTGCAACAGGACAGATCTTGCAACAGGACACATTTTGCAACAGGACAGATTTTGCAACAGGACAAATCTTGCTACAGGACAGATCTTGCAACAGGACAAATCTTGCAACAGGACAGACCCTGCAACAGGACAGATCTCGCAACAGGACAGATCTTGCAACAGGTAGATCTTGCAACAGGACAGATCCTGCAACAGGACAGATCTTGCTACAGGACAGATCTTGCAACAGGACAAATCTTGCAACAGGACAGACCCTGCAACAGGACAGATCTTGCAACAGGACAGATCTTGCAACAGGACAGATCTTGCAACAGGACAGATCTTGCAACAGGACAGATCTTGCAACAGGACAGATCTTGCAACTGGACAGATCTTGCAACAGGACAGATTTTGCAATAGGACAGATCTTGCAACTGGACAGATTTTGCAACAGGACAAATCTTGCTACAGGACAGATCTTGCAACAGGACAGATTTTGCAATAGGACAGATCTTACAACAGGACAGATCTTGCAACAGGACAGATCTTGCAACAGGACAGATCTTGCAACAGGACAGATCTTGCCACAGGACAGACTTTGCAACAGGACAAATCTTGCAACAGGACAGATTTTGCAACAGGACAAGTCTTGCAACAGGACAGATTTTGCAACAGGACAGATCTTGCAACAGGACACATTTTGCAACAGGACAGATCTTGCAACAGGACAGATCTTGCAACAGGACAGATCTTGCAACTGGACAGATCTTGCAACAGGACAGATCTTGCAACAGGACAAATCTTGCTACAGGACAGATCTTGCAACAGGACAGATTTTGCAATAGGACAGATCTTACAACAGGACAGATCTTGCAACAGGACAGATCTTGCAACAGGACAGATCTTGCAACAGGACAGATATTGCAACAGGACAGATCTTGCAACAGGACAGATTTTGCAACAGGACAAGTCTGGCAACAGGACAGATCTTGCAACAGGACAGATTTTGCAACAGGACAAATCTTGCTACAGGACAGATCTTGCAACAGGACAAATCTTGCAACAGGACAGACCCTGCAACAGGACAGATCTTGCAACAGGACAGATCTTGCAACAGGGCAGATCTTGCAGCAGGACAGATCTTTCACCAGGACAGATCTTTCAACAGGACAGACCTTGCAACAGGACAGACCTTGCAACAGGACAGACCTTGCAACGGACAGACCTTGAACAGGACAGATCATGCAACAGGACATTACGGCCATTGACGACTACATTCCATGCTATTCAGATCTCAGGAATTCTTCTGCAACAGGAAGGAACGGCTAGTATTGATTGGGGAGCGAGGCACCCTACAATAATGTGCGGTCGGTCGGTCAATGCTAGACGTGACAAATCCACTTTTCTTTCCCAATGAGTTGACTTGACACGCTACACGCTGTTTAACTATTGCGTCCTGTTTGTCGCGGAGCGCAAAAGGGGGGGGGGGGGGGGGGGGGTTAAAACCGTTCCATTCGTGTCAATTTGTCAAATTTATCTCCAATTTGTCCACCATTTGTCCAATACTGTTCCAGAGGCGCGCCACCGCGTGGAGCCCGCCTTCGTGCGCGAAGAGAAGCAGCGCCTGAGGGAGACCGTGAAAGAGAGCAAACGGAAAATGGAAAGGGTGAAAAAGCACTGACAACAGATGAAGCGCCTCAGCGACGACCCCTCGCAGTTTCTCCCGGGCGATTCCAATGACGAGGAAGACAGCGAGTGATCGATTAGTTTTGATAGACTGGAGTAATCCATGCTGCGAAGATGTGTCGTTGGCATTCATAGTCATTAATGGAAGACTAGGGTCTATAGCCCGTGGATAACACATTGCAGCTTGAGAGACCGATGTCGCGCAGCTGACGCGCTGCAGCTTCAGAGACCGATGTCGCGCAGCTGACGTGCTGCAGCTTCAGAGACCGATGTCGCGCAGCTGACGTGCTGCAGCTTCAGAGACCGATGTCGCGCAGCTGACGTGCTGCAGCTTCCCGCGCGTCCAAGCTTTACAAATGTCCATGTGCTACAATTTTCGAGTAGGTGAGTACTGAGTACTATTATAAAGGGTGGGGAGTGGACAGGTGCATATGGGCACTGTAGATTGCAAGTCCAACAAAGATTGCCACTGGATGTACCCCTCGTTCAGGCAAGGTTGCCACTTTGGCAGCAAAAGGTGGGGACTTGGCGATCCACTACGTCCGAGAGGGGAATGATGAGGAATGTTAGAAGTTGGCCTCTGCGCTCCTTTCGTGTATAGCGCTATACAGTTGCCCACACTTTTTTCCTGAACGAACGTATAGCACTATACCTCAGTACTTTCTCACTGGAGAAAGGGGGTATAGCACTATACCTACAGTGAATGCCTCTTATTGGTAGAATTTTTCTAGTTTTGTGGCCACGTATAGCCCTATACCTCGCTTGACCGTGTATCTGCAATTGTCCTGCTAGATTTGATGTTGATTCCTACTTTAATAAATTGCAATTTTGAGAAACTTGAAATTAAATATAAAAAAATGTTAAAGTCGACATTTTCATCTGATGGGCTAGCGGCAAAACTCCTTCAGAAATTTTAAGCGCAGAGACTATGGATAATTAGTAACATAAAAGATATTTTTTGCAAACACAAAATTTGATAGAAATGTTCAAAACTTGAAAGAAATTTCAAAACTTCGTGAGCCAGAACTTTTGTTGATTGATGAGTGAGAACATAGAATAGAAAGGGTGTACGCAAAGAGGAATTCCTGATAAATAACGACCGCACCAAAACTTTTCGCAAGTTTTTTGTTGGATGTGACGTTTTCACACAGGATAGATTTGAACTCGTCAGTCAACTAGCACACGAGTGCTCGGTTAGATCTACAAATTTCCACATCAACACAAGTTTGATGTCGTAGGATGACTACAAGCAGTGAGTTTCGCTTAGACTACTCGTTTGAGTTGACTTTTCATACATACAACAGAAACTGCTGTTGAAAGCAGGTTTTGTTAGAATGAGAGAGACCTCTTCTTAAAATAGCGTTGTTCCTGTCTGTGTAGTGCTGCACACAAGATGGTGGAGCCAAATAACAGCGTTTTGCCCATTCCACGCTCCGATACTTGGAAATAGCGCTATTCGCGTTGTGACCAATAGAACGTTCGGCAAGAAAATAGCGCTATTCGTGTTGTGACCAATACATAGGTTCGGCAAAAAATAGCGCTATTCGCGTTGTGACCAATAGAACGTTCGGCAAGAAAATAGCGCTATTCGTGTTGTGACCAATACATAGGTTTGGCAAAAAATAGCGCTATTCGCGTTGTGACCAATAAAACGTTCGGCAAGAAAATAGCGCTATTCGTGTTGTGACCAATACAAAGGTTCGGCAAAAAATAGCGCTATTCGCGTTTTGGCCAATAGAACGTTCGGCAAGAAAATAGCGCTATTCGCATTGTGACAAATACAAAAGCCCGGAAAAAATAGCGCTATTCGCATTGTGGCCAATAGTTCGGCAAGAAAACAGCGCCATTCGCGTTGTGACCAACAGAAAAGTCGCCACGGAAATAGCGCACAGAACGTGGCGGGGGTATGGGAGGGAATCTACTGCCCCGGAACGAATCTAGTGGTTCTGAGATCGTACTCTACTACAGATTACGAACGGTATGTAGTACACACCTTTGCCGACATTTGACTGCACGCACGCGCCTGTTTCTCACCGCAATTGTTTCTGATCCTTTCGGAGACACAATGTACCTAATTTGAAGAGAGCGCCCGGCGACAAGCACATTAGCGGCGACACGGCGTACAGTACATCGTAACGCAATAACACCCACACGGACCAAGCACGACACGGCACCGACAATGCACAACTTACGCGCACACTACACTACACTACATAGCAATACTTCCACGCCATGTTCGATCGATCGGCCAGCACATGATATGGTAGAGGACGTAGGACTCACGGGTAAGATAAGCTCGATGACGTTCACAGTTGAGCCTTGGTGTCTTCCATAGCTTGTCTGATCTGTCCTGAGATCAGCTTCTTCAGCTTCTTGCCAGCAGTGAAGGTGAATCCAAACACCATAACCGATTCGAACTGGATATTCTGCTGGATCCACGGCGTGGCCTTCCTGCCTCTCTTGCCTCCCAGTAGCAGGGGCCTCCAGGTGCCGGTGGTGGTGCCACCATACCACTGGCCAGAGAAGCCGCTGGCGTCGCGGTCGACCACCTTGACGATCCAGGGCTTCTCCACCGCCTCTTCGCTGCCCTCGAAGTGGCTAGGGGGCGGCCTCAGACAGGCCATCATGCCCACCGCCAGCTTGGCCTTGGTCTCCTCTGCAGTGCAGTGGAGAACCACTTTGGCGGAGGAAGTGGTCGTCTGGATCTGAAACAGAGTTTGTGTTCATAATGTCACGACTCACCTCTAGTGTTCACTCATAACCTAACAACTCATCATCCAAGCAGACGAGTTTCAGCCATATGTGTAGCAAGGGGGGGAGGGGGTTGTAAGGTAAGCCCACCCCCCCCCCCCCCTCTGGAAGTTTTCTTGTTTAACTACAAATGCCCCCACCCCACCACCACAATTTCGTCCTCCTCCCCCCCCCCCCCCCCCCACAACCCCTTGGCGGCCAGTTGGTTGCTACAGGTAGTATGGTTTCAACGTGGCAATGTAACTTTGCTATTGAAGTGTGTCGGTCGCTGACCTGCTGGGGCTCCTCCTCTTCGAGAGCGCTGTAGCGCATCAGGGTCAGGCGGTCATCGTCTTGGACATCTCCTTCCTTGTCCGAGTCCTCTTCGTCCTCCTCTGGGTTGTCCACTTGATGTGGCAGCGTCCCATTGAAAGGGAACAGCTGCTCTTCCTGAGGATCGGCACACAGCTCTGAAGTAAGGAGTAACTAACTACAGCAACCAGCTCAACGTGACCAAAACCTGCTATTTCACACACTATCCCTCACACCATTGGCGCCATCTCGAACAACTACATACGTTCGCAAGCCTAAGCCTAAGCCTAGCCTCCACAACTATGTACCTTTCATGTCGACGATTTCACTTGTCGGCAAAGATTCCCAGTGAGCGGCTTTGTGTCTGATGTCCTCAAAGAAGTGAGCCCACTCTGCGGATTCTTCCGCAGTGAAGGCACCCGCTTCCTCTCCTGAAATGCTAGTTTGTAAACCTCACATATGAGGATGAGCACATCTCCATACTGTTCACCATCATCAATTTGTGGTTTGTCACTGCCGGCGCAAACCAAAATATCCAAAAACGTAGTCACAGACCTTTGGCGACCATTTCCTCGAGTTTTGGGAGCTCCAGTTTGTCGTAGTCGGGCTTGACGAGATTGGGAAGGCCGGGCGGGCAGCCGCTCAGCACCTCGACTTCATGAATGGGCGCTCCCGACCTTCTGTCCTGGATCCAGTGCTGCTCCGCCCACTGCTTGTATCGCATCTTCACAGCTCCCGTCTCAGTTCGATTGAACTGGAACCAGTGGAACTTGCGGAACTTCGACAGTGGGTTGGTGTAGGGAGCCAGCCACTCTTTGAAACCGTAGACCTGAATAGTTCAAGAAACTGACATCATAACAGCTAACGTTCCTCGAGGCAAGCCGATTAGCATTTTGACATACACGGTCCAGGACGACGACCTCTGGCTTTAGATCGACAGAGCCAGCTGGGAACTCGTCTTGCGCCAACAGCTCCTTTCTGTACGAGTCTTCCACAGCAGCGATGAACTGTTGAGGAGTCAACACCCCTCTTTTGAGTCCACTCATGTGAACAGAAACTCGACTGAAGACCTTAAAGTGAAGCAAAATGTTGACTAAGTTTAGTAATCTTCCTAACTCATGTCATGTTATAGGCAGCCAGCATATCGTCGGTGCGTGTTACGTGTTTTACCAATTTGAAATTTTTTTGACATCGCATGAAAGAGCACGTCGAGAGTTGTCCAACAACGTATCGCACACCTCTCTAAAACGTAAATCGAGAGAGTTTGAGCCGTTTTCCGTTTTCGACATTTGGGTTACTGTAACTCGCGAAATTCAATTTTTTCTGCCTCGACTTCAAAGATGGCCAATGATCAGTGAGTCGAGACCTATCCATAGAGCCAAAGATCGTCTCTCTACGACTTTCCAACGCCGAGCTCTCTACGACCTTCCTACGAAAATGTCGATTCTCGTCAGTGCGTGTTGCGTGTTTTACAAATTAAAGTTTTTTGACACCACATGAAGGAGAACGTCGAGAGCTGTCCAACAACGTATAGCACGCCGATCTACGACGTAAGACGAGCGAGTTAGAACCGTTTACCGTTTTCAAACTTTGGGTTACTGTAAAACTTTGGGTTACCGCTCAGAAACTTCGGGACACCCTGTACAACTTGCCTGATCCAATGCCGTATGAGTATGGCCCTTCATCAGAAATCCGACTGTTATTGTCTCGACAAATCCTCGGCGAACGAGATAGTCACAAAAACCAAAAATGATTCGGTTCTTGTTTTCTAAAACAGTATTTACAAAATTAGATGCTAACCCAGTGGCGGATCCGCGATTTGAGAATGGGGGCGGGCAACTTTTGAAGCCACAGGTGGCGGGGGGAGGGGGAAGATGCTACAGTACAAGAGTACATCAAAAATGTGTGCCCCAGGCGACGTCGTCGTCGTCGTCGTCGTCGTCGTCGTCGTCGTCGTCGTCGTCGTCGTCGTCGTCGCCGCCGTCGTCGTCGTCGTCGTCGTCGTCGTCGTCGTCGTCGTCGTCGTCGTCGCCGTCGTCGTCGTCGTCGTCGTCCAACAGTGGCGGTAATTTACGAGGTAGTTCGAATGTGCCTTCAGTTTCTGCTCAAAGGAATATCGGACAACACTTCGAAAGTGAAGAAGGTTGTTGAAGTTGGGTCCATCGAAAGGACACACTCTGTAACTACAATGTGGACAGTGAGGCAGCAAATTGCATTGTCATCCTGATGACTTGCAGTACGTCAACTGCTCTTTCGAAACAGGTCTTGCCACGTCAATAAACCTGCGAATCAGGCAAAGTTGGTGTAAGTTTACTGCG
>JASAMZ010011420.1:0-11589 GCA_030248115.1 Linhomoeus sp. GSCO2_2
CAGGGAGGCGACGTGCCCAGGCGGCGTCAGCCGCCTGAAACCACCGTACAGTGCCAAATAGTATACCGGGAATCCTATTTGGCACTGTACGCTACACGTTTTCAAGATACCTTCTCTAGATACGGCTAATTATGCGAATGAAATTCACTATGCTGTTCACCAAGATTTGACAGACACAAAGTATAGCTATTAACTCTGCGCACGTGTCCAATGGACACAAGTTTGGACCCCGGAATGTGAATTCTAGGACAGAAACTTCCTTAGAAATGATGGAGCCCGTAGTGCTGTTGATGAAGAGTCCAAGCAGAAAATTTGCGATTTTGTGTTGCTACGTTTTAGTGTGTGAAATTAGTGATGAACTGCACCAGCAAGTGTTTTCAACGTGCGAAGTGTGGACATCACGGCAGGCGGCTCAAACATGGCGGACGGCGGCGCACAGCGCACTGGAGACAACAATACAATTTCATAATCTCAGAAAAGCATTGCAATATTGCAAACCCGATAAAAAATCATACTAAACAACAGCCGACTCATAAGTGACACACACCTGAAATTGTCCAATCATATACAGAAATCAACCGCACAGAAAGCCGATGCTAGGCACAATGTGTAAGATTTCGAAGCAGGGGTAGTCAATGCATCATCAGAGGACGACCACAGGAAATGGCCTCTGGTCAGCTTTCTCGCCAAACTATTGCATTTCATGATTTCTTTTGGCACGAATGAGTGAGCGTTCGACACACGAAACGTGAGCGCGTGCACACGTCATGACCCACCCCCCCCCCCCCCCCCCTCCCACCCCCAATATTTCCCTCCTCCGCCCCCCCTCCCCCCTTTCGACTTGGCACGCCCCTTTCGGCGAAGGGGGCGGCGTGTCATTCCGTCTCGTGGGCGGGCGGCAGGCAGCAAAATTAAAGATTTGACAACTTCCTCTAACCGTGTCATGTTTCCTACCCTTCAAATACGCGCACTGATGTATTTCAACATATTATAAAATGAAAAATTTTGAACTTCATTACTGCAGGGTATTGCTACATTACTGACCGGGAACAAGATGATGCACATACCTACAAAGTTGGCGGATTTTCTAAAGAGTGCCGGCTCGCTCAGTGCGCAGAGTTAATAGATAGGTGGAACTTTTTACACACACGGCTTGTTTGTTGGATGTGACGTTTTCACACAGGTAGGAAACATCAGATAAACGGCGTCGTATCATGCCGATAACATATAGCGAACGCGGCGATATCACTGAGCTTCAGATCAGCTGTACAGACAATCGTATCGTGGGGGTTCACTATACTGTTCACCAAAATTTGACAGACACAAAGTACAGGTTGAACTTTTTACACACACAGCTTGTTTCTGGACAGACTTTAGCGCCATGTTCGTCAGCTGGCGTCAAGCGGCATGCTAAGCTAGGAAGGAGCCTAAAGTCCATTCAAGAAAGGCGTGCACTGGGTGGATTATCGAGTCTGCAGACTTTTTGCTTTGAGAAACCCCAATGATTTATACATTGTTGGATACCCCTGTCGGAGTGTGTTGGCGCGGTGCGTGTTTGGTCATAATCACGCAACACGCACCGGTTGGAGACGCACAAGTATAATTCGAGGTTTTGCACAGAGTGGGCAATTTTGATATTTTTACATCAGTTGTTCCACAAGGTGTCCTCATACCATATTTCAAATTTCAGCGAAATCGGTTCGCTACAGCGTTAGTTATGGCCTGCTGCGTGCACCGTACTTTGGCCCAAAATGGCCAAAATCGCCGAAATCGGCCAAAGAGGGTACACTTTTTTAATAACTCAAGAAAGAAATGGTGAAATTCTTTTAAACTTTCTGTGTGTGAACTAGGATCAATTGTCTACACAATGGAACAAACCCCATCTTAATCGGTTGCGACACTCTCGAATACGACTCAATCAAAGAGACCCTACTTTTGGCCGAAACGACGCTTTTCGGCCTGCTGGACGGCCTCGATCTACAATCCAGCCGAAAAGCGTCGTTTCGGCCAAAAGTAGGGTCTCTTTGATTGAGTCGTATTCGAAAGTGTCGCAACCGAATAAGATGGGGTTTGTTCCATTGTGTAGACAATTGATCCTAGTTCACACACAGAAAGTTTAAAGAAATTTCACCATTTCTTTCTTGAGTTATTAAAAAAGTGTACTCTCTTTGGCCGATTTCGGCGATTTTGGCCATTTTGGGCCAAAGTACGGTGCACGCAGCAGGCCATAACTAACGCTGTAACGAACCGATTTCGCTGAAATTTGCCATATGGTATGAGGACACCTTGTAGAACAACTGATGTAAAAATTATCAAAATCGCCCACTCTGTGCAAAACCTCGAATTATACTTGTGCGTCTCAAACCGGTGCGTGTTGCGTGATTATGGCCAAACACGCACCGCGCCAACACACTCTGACAGGGGTATCCAACGATGTATAAATCATTGGGGTTTTCCAAAGCATAAAGTCTGCAGACTCGATAAACCACCCAGTGCACGCCTTTCTTGAATGGACTTTAGAATACAACCTAGAGAGCAAGCCTACGCAGCTGCCTGTGAACCTTGCGCTCTTTCAACAGTGCTCACCTTACAGCAGCAATCTGTTGCCGGTGCTGGACTCACGTCTGGCAAGAAGGTCGTTGAGTTCCCTGGACTTGGGGTTGAAGAGGTCGCCTCCCTGGGACCGGCAGGCGCTTCTCGCCTCTTGCCAATTCCTACGAATGAACCATATTATTCAAGCGATGAATGGTGGAAACACCACGAATGTCAAGCAGCTAACTTCCTAGTTACTTGCTAGTTCTGAAGACGCTGATGCAGAGATTGTCGCGTGCCGCCACCCATCCGTGTGGGCAGCCAACAGAGTTGAACAGCAAATCCAAGGCGTCCAGTCGACGATTGTGCCGTCCGTCTGTGCGCAAGAGGAAGTCCAGCTTCGTGTCCTGCGCCTGCTGTACTGCGCCCAGATCGCCCAGCTGGTGTGTGAAGCGTACGGAGTATAACGCACAGTTGCAAACATATAGGTAACGAAGCTCAGTCGACAGCAGCCGCCCTTCATACTCAGAATTTGCAGAAACCCTACTTGCATAGTCACGTTATACATGTACATAGCTATCTTCAGTGATGTGAGGCTGCTCAGTTTTATTCATAGACCAATGGCACCTTTAGAACCTGATCTAAAAGTACCGCACAGGTTGATGGTCGGTTCGTAGACCGTCCGGTGCAAAAGTACCTTGCTGTCAGTCTCGTTGAGTCCGTCCTTGACCTCTCTGATCTCCTGTCGTATACTGTTGAGCAGCTCGAGCAGTGGGGGCTCCCCACTCGCCTTTGGCAGCCACCACGACGTCGTCAGAAGCACAACCGCCGCGCTCAGACCTGAGAAGACTTCTAAAGTCTGTCCAAGAAAAATCCAGACTGGGGGTTTTTTCGCCGCGCCTCAGCGCGGCGAGGTGTATATATACGGATGACAATGTGTGTGTGTCTGTGTGTGTGTGTGTGTGTGTGTGTGTGTCTGTTCGTCGCACCGAAGTAAAATATGTGACATATGTGGTCAAGTGGAGTCAAGGTCGCTGAGTACGGATCCGATGTCCGTTTCTGTTGCTAATTTCGCATTTTCGAGATATTCGCAATTAAAATTCGAAAATGTCGAAAATCGACTTTTTCGTCTGATGCGCTAGCCGCGAAATTTCTTCAGAAATGGGAAGAACATGGACCGCTGATAATTTGTAACACAAAAGATTTTTTTTGCAAAAGTGGAATTTAATAGAAATACGCAATTATTTGTCAAAAATTCCATAAACTGACACAAATAGAACGTCATTTATTGACGACTGCGAATGCAGAAATGGATAGGTCGCACGCCAATAAGAATTTGTGACATGGTTTTACAATTTTGAAAAATTGCAATTTAGAAATATTTACAATTAAAATACGAAAATGTCAAAAATCGGCTTTTTCACCTGATGAGCTAGAGGTTAAATTTCTTCAGAAATGGCAATGACATAGCACGCGGATAATTTGTAACACAAAAAATTTCTTTGCAAATGAGGAATTTAGAGTAAAATACGCGATTATTTGTCAAAATTTCATAAATCGAGAAAAATTGAACGCGATATATTGACAGAAGTGAATGCCGTAATGGAAAGGTTGTGTGATAACAAGAATTTGTGGCACAGTTTTGCAGTTTTTAAAAGTTGTGATTTCGAGATATTCACGTTTAAAATACAAAAACGTCGACAAAAACTTTTTCGTCCAATGAGCTAGCGGCAAAGTTTCATTCTTCAGATATAGCAGGCGCATAGACAATGGATTTGGTGATTGTGAACGCGGAAGCAGAAAGATCGTACGCCAAACGTAATTCCTCGTAGAGAACGACTGCACAAAACATTTGGCAAGTCTTTTTGTCCGATGCGGCTAATTCACACAGGTATAAAACTTCATATGAACGGCGTCGTATCATGCCGATACCATATAGCGAACGCGGCGATATCACTGAGCTTCAGATCAGCTGTACAGACAACCGTATCGTGGGAAAAGCTGCACTTGATTTGTGGTACACGTTATCAAGATGCCTTCTCTAGATGCGGCTAACGATGTGTACAAAGTTCACTATACTGTTCACCAAAATTTGACAGACACAAAGTATAGGTTGAACTTTTTACACACACAGCTTGTTTCGCTCGGCCTCAGCCGAGCGAACCCTATCAAGAGCTCGGCGTGCGTACGTACGTACGTGCGTGCGTACGTACGTCACGCTCGCTTCGGGCTTAATAACTCGCTCGTCCGACGTCGTAGGGCGGAGTTTGAGACATCGTCGAGTAGCCTGCGGACTCCTCTCGCCATCTGAGTGTTCAAAACTGAAATAAGTTTTCAAACTCGCGCGCTACAGTACCCCAAAGTGGGGTCCATTTTAAGACAAAAGTTGACCGAAGCTAGTCAAATCGCATATCAAAGTGAAGCCCTCGAGCTCCTGAGCACGAATCCGACAACAAAAAGTTTCGAAAGTTTACACAGAGAGCTACAGTAACCAAAACGCGTCGAAAACTGGAAACGACACGCTTGCTTCGGTCTTAATAACTCGCTTGTCTGACGTCGCTGGGTTGGGTTCGACACATCAACGGGTAGCCCTCGGACTACTCTCGCCATCTGAGTGTTCAAAACTGGAATAAATTTTCAAACTCGCGTGCTACAGTATCCCAAAGTGGGGTCCATTTTAAGACAAAAGTTGACCGAAGCTAGTCAAGTCGCATATCAAAGTAAAGCGCTCGAGCTCCTGAGCACGAATCCGACAAAAAAAAGTTTCTAAGGTTACTAGAGAGCTACAGTATCCAAAACGCGTCGAAAACTGAAAACGACACGCTTGCTTCGGGCTTAATAACTCGCTTGTCTGACGTCGCTGAGTTGAGTTCGACACATCGGCGAGTAGCCCTGGGACTACTCTCGCGAACTGTGACGTCGAAATAACAAGTTTAAGAATTGCGCGCTACAGTATCCCGAAGTAATGTCCGCGAAAAGTCAAAACTTCATCGAACCTAGTCGAATCGCATATCAAAATGAAGCGCTGGACCTCCTGAGCAAGAATCCGACAATAAAAAGTTTCAAAAGGTCAATGAGAGGGCTACAGTAACCAAAACGCGATGAAAACTGCAGACTTTGGTTTGTTATATCTTGGCACTCGTGCGTTGCAGAGGAGCGATCTTGACATCGCTGAAGAGCTCACTGCAAGCCAGCGTCAAATCATGCTCACAATTAACCTGTAGTTTTGCGTTAGATTCCAGTGTTTTTTTTTAAATTTAGTCTGAAAAGATGATTTTCTTGGTTTAAAGAATTAAACCCGAGCGATACCAATGTTGCGTAGCAAGACCACTCCAAAAAGTGTAGTCGCGAGGAGAGTCAAAGACGCTGCACGAAACCGGAAAGGGCCTTGCTACAATCTCAGTAAAAAGTCAAAGCTCAAAACCACTCCGCTTTTTAAAAGAGACTTGTTTCGCCGCGCCTCAGCGCGGCGAGGTGAATAATGTGACCGGGAAAACCCGTCTTCAGTGAAAACGCGGATATCCGGGTTTTCACTAAGTTGGTTAGTGAATACGCGGATATCCGAGTTTTCACTGTTGAGTTAGTGAAAACCCGGTTATCCGGGTTTTCACCGATAGGTTAGGGAAAACCCGGATAATGCTCCGAAATGCTCAAAATCGCGCAATACACTGCTAAAACGCATAATTCTACTGCCTGAAGGTCGTTTGGTTCCTTCCAAATCAGGCTATGCTTAGGCTCGCCCTGCGCCCACAGTCCACAAGAGTCAGTCGGCGTCGCAGTCTGGCGGGTCGAAGCTTGGGCTTAACGCGACCGGTGACCGACTTCAGGGCGCGCGGAGCGCGCCCTGAAGTTGGTGGTCGCGCTAAGCCTCAGCTGAGACCCGCCAGGCGCGACGCAGTAGTGACCACAGTGTCTTAGCCATTCGCATTAACTCGGAATCCAACCGCAGTTTTTGAAACTCAAGCGCAGTTTATGGTCGCCTTCTAACCCGTTACTGACATGGCAAGATTTCTGCCGACCCAAAGCGTTAAACCAGTTGAAATAATTCCAGACAAATCTAAACCGAGTCACCGCAGAATTCATTTCGCCAACCCAGTAACTACATACAAAGGTTTCATTTTGCACTTATGTATGCTTCATTACCAGCATGCGCACACACATACACACATACGTTGCTTTACCGCTCGTGTTGTTTGTTCATGAGCACAGACCACGGGTACAGATGAACCTAATCCAAAGCGGAACACTCCATCACGTCGATCTATGGATCACGATTTTGCAACTGACGGGCAGCGGTTCGTGCACTTCTTGGAATCGTTCTCGCACCACTTTTTTGGGCAGGCGGAGACAAAGTCCGGCCTGCTTGTTTCGCCCCAAACCTGGCCCAATCGCTGGAGGCTCGAAGTGGTTCTTCACTCGAAGACCATCCGTACCCATCTCCAATCTAGACAGATGATAAATGATCACCTTATTTGAACATTACCTACTCTCTCCAATCTCTGAGCAGCAACAGAACGTTTATTGACGCGTCGACCCACCTTGCCTGATACCGGTAGTCGGTCAGTTCTCCACCAATACGGAAAATGCTGACAAACACGTCAGCATTCTGATGGGGTTGTTCAGCCAACAGAAAGAATAAGCCGATGGTACCAGTCGGCCCAGAGTGTCTCAACAACCGCCAGCAGTTTACGGCTGGCTCAACATCCAAAAGGAATAGTATTTCGGCGTCACAACTCAAGTTGCAAGGCTGTCCCTCGTGCACACTGACCAGATGACCACCGAAGGGGCGATAGCTGCCCTGAAATACTCAGTTAAGCAATAGGTCGACGTCAACTATAACATAACTCTACCTATGTGTACGTACCTGGCGGTCATCGCAGTTGCTCAGCGGGCAGGTAAAACTGCGTAGATAGCACACTTCCCGATGAAGCTCCCGATCCTTAGGCAGCACTGTTGTCGAACAGCCGTTGACGCAAGGCAGGTAAATGTCTTCCAGTAGCTCGGACAAGGTCTGATCACGCTGGATGCTAAGCTCTGAACAGTCTAGAGGTTGACGTCGTCGTCGTCGTCGTCGTCGTCGTCATAGACGTTCGTGGTGTACGTCCATACCAGCACACGGGTAGCTCCCATTGTCCTTGCACTGGAGGCAAAAGAGGTTTCTGCAGTCATTACAGCGGTATGGATCAATTGGTAGGTCTTCACAAACGCTGCAGAGCAACTTTTTCTTGAACTCGCTACCGACATCAAACCTTACTCTTTTGCGAGAGCCCAACTCTTTGAGCACGCTAGCTCCCATCAAAAGTTGCGCCATGTTTCAGTGGCAAGGTGGGAAATGAATCCAGAAGACGCTAAACAGACCCCGTATTGAATATTTATAGGGAGGGTTATCTCACTCCGCTCTGTGTTATGCGATAAGGGGAGTGGGCAGAAGAGCCACCAACCTAGGTGCAAAGAATCGGACCTTCATTTTCGAAACCATTACACAGTTACCAATGGCTGCTAGCAACAACGCCGAAATTAGAGCTCTCCTAGAAGATGAGGACGAAAATCCCCATCAGCCACTACCAAGCCTCTTTCCAACCGTGACTGGTGGCAAAACCCTCAACATGGAGTACAGAACCAATGCCCTGTTGCATCAGACCCTCGGCCCTGTTATATTGAAGAAATTGATGAGCCAAGGAGGCGTTCGCCGTTCTACGGCCAGTATTCAACAGCACGCCAAAGCGGCGCTCAAAGAATACATCGAGCGAGTTATTGGTGCCATTCTGGAAGAGTTGCCCGAGGGGCGCAAAATGGTTAAGCCAGATGAAATGGAACGGGCTATTGCAAAAGAGGAAGATGGTCGGCTGAGTGTGAAAGAATGGCTGGCTATGGGCAGCGAGGTCCAGCTAGTCAACGAGCCAATACAAGAAGAGGTGCGAGAGCCACAGACGAGCAGCGAGCCGACCGACCGAGCTAGTTAGATTACACTACCTAGTTACAACAGACATAGCAGGAGAGTTACTTGAGAGTCGTGACAACTGAACGGAATCACAAAAGCTGAAAGTAATAGGACCTACATGAGCTACAGGGGTATTCTTATCAACAATCACAAGCCCACTATTACAAACGATCGAGATTCTAGGGAACTCGTACTGTTCTGTTCCGTTTCTACCGCCGATGTCATCGCGTTTACCGTTGTAGCTGGCCGTGAACTAGAAATTGAAGCGTTGATGGATGAAGCCCATTAATCCACACACACACTCAGACAGGCATGCACTCACACAGCATACAGTGGTTAGCCCGAACTGCAATTACATTCGACGCACCGTCTGGTTCTCCAAAATCTCGTCTATCGACGCGGCGACAAATGGTGTTGAGTCGATGGAATTGAAGTACTCAGCCGCGTCGAACGCCTCCTGCTCCATCATCACAGCGTCGGTGTCCACTGCAGCTTCTCCACCCACCACCCCATTTGGCTCAGCCACTGCCTCAGCTGCCTGGAAACGGCGCAATTTCCAACCATTTGTTGATGTGTAGATGAAATCGTCGATGCCTTACACACCACAATGGATAGCTGGCCACTGACGGATGGGAGCTCTTCAGCGGCAACAGTCGGATTGACCCCCAGTCGCGCTCGTTTCGCTGCTCTTTCGCCAGACTCGCTCTCGGCTTCAGCCGACGTTGCGGGCGTTGCTGGCTTCCGACGCTTCAAGGACAATGGTGAGCATAGGTATTGCTGAAATGCACCTACTCAGTAGGCAGACCCAGTCGCATTAACTACCCTTACACCACCGCCATTCCTCTGCAGTTCGCGCAGGGCGAGATCCGCCAGAGCCCCGTTCGCCAGACGACTGCTACACGTGCGACGCACGTGAACGACGAGTAGAGATGGAGATGTCCCCAAGGCCGACGCCTTTAGCAGCCGTAGCTTGAAAGCACACTCGCCGTGTAAGAGACAGCTGCCTTTGTGGCCCCCTCCCAACATTCCGATCTGGTTCAATGCCAACCACTCAGACAACTCCTCATGCAAAATCGTTGCATACATGGCCAAGCACAGAGCGAGAAAGAAGGGGCTTGCCGGCAAGAGAGAGAGAGAGAGAGAGCGTGAGACAGAGAATGTGCATTGCGAACCCAGGCGGCTCGCCCATTCGCAGACTGCGATAAGCCCCTTCCCTCCCCAATCAGTTCTCTCGGCCCGTAAAAGAAGCAAACTGCACGCAAAAGTGCCTTCGTGAACCCGGACCGCGCTCGCCCGTTCGCCGCCCCCCCCCCCCCCCCTCCCTACCCCCCCCCCCCCCCCCCACCCAACATCAGTTCTCTCCTCCCCGGACAAGGCGGCTCAGGCCACTTTTCTGGCTGCGTGTTAGACTAAAGGGCACAATGCAGTGCGCACTGTTGGCCGCCGCGTTGTTGTACTGCGCCCGGGACGCCGAACGAGCGGCGCTGCTGCCTTTCCACTCGGACCCCACCATCGCGGTGCTGATCTGGGGGGCCCCCTGGAGGTCGAGTTCAACCTCTCAGTGGTGGCTCCTCCCAAGCTCCGAGTCCTGCTCACGCAGCGGGGCTGTTTCAAGGCGGCCCATCTGCCTCCGTCTCTACGCGCAGTGGTCCCAGAAAGGTTTACCATTGCTGACGTAACCCCCACCCCTCCCTCCCTCCCTCACTCCCCCTCTCTTTCCATCTCCCAATGTTATGCAATATTCTCCCTGTACAGTATAACTGGCCAATGTATTGTGCTATTACTTTGGTTGCCGTTTCAGGTGCCCGCAGCCTGCAGGGGGCCCGTCACCTTCGACGGCGCCCTTCCACCTGGATTATGTCAGCGCCGCTGCTGGCGCGATTCTGGTCGCTGTGGTGACGCTGCCTGCCGCCTGTCTCGTCTGGGCCATTCTGGTGAGACTCCGCCACCATCGGCTCAACAACCATGTCTGGACGGTGGGCGCCCCGGGGCGAAGAATGGAGGGCCGTGACGAGGATCAGCAACCCATCTACCAGGACACCGTGGACCCCCTGCCCCACCCCGAGCAGGATGAACGGCAGGAAGGTGATGGAGAAGGCGTCCCCTCCGAGAGCAACCCGCCGCTTTGACGGGTTGGGCACCACACAGCCACTCCCCCCCCCCCCCCCGCCACCCCAATCTGTCCTTTGCGCACTGCGCTGATTAGTATGCATGCGGTGTAGTGTGTAGTGTATGATAGTTTAGTGTTTAGTCAAACGAATGCGCCTTTGTTGTGCCAGCAATGTTCTTCTCCCTTTCTATTCTACAATCGCGCCACAGTCCCAACCTAAAGTGATGACAGACGCAGCGTCGTATCTACTGTTCTTTCGCCAAAGTTTTGCAGATTTCCTGAACGGTATCGGCAATGTTCGTTGTAACCGTATCGATTGTCACAACGCCTCGCGGGTTCAGTGGAAAATAACGATCGGTCAGAATGAGGCGATCATAGCTTCTCTCTAGCTCCCGCATGTAAATGGCATTCAAACCGCGTTCCGCCTCTCGGCCTCTGGTGAACTTGCGCTGAAAAGCGCTTTTCCAGTTGCAACGCAAATAAAAGATGTAGCCCAACTGGCAGCCAGGCTGTTCATAGAGCAATGGGGCCATTCGATCGGCGAGGCCGGCACTGCAAGGCGTCACTCTCTTGAACTTGTTCGTACATCTGGGAGGCGGTCCAACCGAACGCTGAATATGCAAATGTGTGAACAGCGGTGCCCGCTCTACCTCAAGTCTGTAGGCCCAGCGCGATAGAAACTATATACATACGATGCAAGAGGAAGCGAGTTTGCTCTCATGATATGTGCGTACCTTTCGCTGAGACGACGCTACGCTCCAAGAAGAGTAGACCCGCTATTGGAGGGGCTTGTCGCTGCCAATGAAGGTGTCCAGTATCGCGCTCTGGCATTTCCAAAAGTTATGGCCAGTTGGGAAATCGTTCATCTGTGCTAGGAAATTGATCCGGCCCATTCCCGTATGTAGCTGGCGCTGCCCCAGCCACACATCGCTCGGCTCAACTCGGCATTTCCCCAGCCCACGACGCTGTAGCTAGCAATACGTAACTGAACGAAGTACAACATATA
>JASAMZ010011421.1:0-11730 GCA_030248115.1 Linhomoeus sp. GSCO2_2
CCAATAGAAGAACAAATGATCAATGAGTCAAGAGCTATCCAGCAACTCAAGATCGTGTCTACGACCGCACGCTGAGCGAGTTAGAGGGATTTCTATGCTAAAAAACGCGAGAATGTCGCTTTTCGTGGTGCGTGTTTGCGTTATTAACAAATTTTTTACGCCAAGTGAAAGAGCACATTCGTAGAGCCTTCGTTCGGCTGACCTTATCGCACGCCGCTCTACGACGTAAGACGAGCGTGTTAGAGCCGTTTTGCGTTTTTGGGACCCTCAGGTTACTGTAGCGCGCGCAATTCAAACTTTTGAATTTCTTAGGGAGTTCTCTTTAACGGAATTATCAGTGTGCCGAAACCTATTCAACGAATGTTAGATCGTCTCTCTTATGACGGAAGACGAGCGAGTTAGATAAGTTTCGTGTTTTGAACCTTTGGGTTACTGTAGCTCCCGAAATTCAAACTTTTGAGTTTCGACCAATAGAGAACAAATGATCCATGAGTAAGAACAGCTTGTTTATGTTGATTTGGTAGATATAGCTTTGATGGTCACTAAAAGAAAGAATTCTTTACTGAGTCTGACTACACTCGTATGACTAATGCTACTCATTGACACACATGTCGCATTTATCAGGCGCTTGAACTTGTAACAATTCAAATAACTTAGATACATATTTGTTTACATAGGTTCAAAGTACATAGATAATCAATTTGTGCACATTTCTCAAATAAAACGCTTGACCTCACCTATACACAAAGAAGAGCTGCATAGCCAGAAAGGAGAACCAAATACCAATTCCCACCGAATAACTGAAGAATATCTGAAGTAGCAGTTGTGATAAAACCAGTATGCCATGGGCTGTGACCAGGACCGGTTTTGCACCAATCGAATCCGAGTAGCCGCCTTGTTGCGAGTACGTTTGATAAATTAATAATTATTTAATTCAAATTCTTTGTTAATGTTAACTAAACATTTTTTGTATTTGCTAATGCAACGCTATGCTGTGTTCACGTGGTTGTGTATGTTAAATGTGATCTGCTTAGAGTTATATTATGGAAATAATTGCTACTTACAATTTGATAAACAAAGTTTATTAAAAGTGTAACACAAATAAAGTTTAAACCGATTTTTTCGCCCGCCCTCAGGCGGGCGAGACTATACGAGAGCTCGGCGTGCGTGCGTGCGTACGTCCGTCCGTCCGTCCGTCCGTAACGCTCTCAGATCTCGGCGTTGGAAAGTCGTAGAGCGGAGATCTTGGGCTCTACGGATAGGTCTCGACTCACTGATCATTCAGCTAAGAGGTTTCGAAATTCAAAAGTTTGAATTGCGCGCGCTACAGTAACCCGAAGGTCAAAACGCAAAACGGCTCTAACTCGCTCGTGTTACGTCGTAGAGCGGCAATCGATACGTCAGGTGAAAGCTCTCGACGTGTTCTTTCATGCGGCTACAAAAGTTTGCCCAATTACGCAAACGCGCGCCGCGGAAACGCCATTCTCGGGATTTTGACGCTAAGCTCGCTCTAACTCGCTCAAGTTGCGTCGTAGAGAGACGATCTCGAGCTTATTGGATAGCTCTCGACTCAATGATCATTCGTTCTCCCATTGGTCGAAACTCAAAAGTTTGAATTTCGCGAGTTACAGTAACTCGAAAGTGCAAAAGCACAAAGCGGCTCTAACTCGCTCGTCTTGCGTCGTAGAGCCGCAATCGACACGTCAGGTGAAAGCTCTCGGCGTGCTCTTTAATGCGGCAGCAATTAATTTTTCAATAACGCAAGCACGCACCGCAGAAAACGCCATTCTCGAGATTTTAACACTAAGATTGCTCTTTACAACATGCAGAAGTGCGACACGGTTTGATTGCTCGTAGTGTGCTCTTTTGTGCTCTGTCAATTGTTTGCCAAAACTTTTACAACTTTTTGTCACTTTTTATACTCCACAAAAAAGTGTGGAGTATATAGCGTTTGTGCGCGAAACGCAGTAATTTCTAACGGATGGTGTTCGCGCGTGCAGCGGCCGATTTGCAAACGGTCTTTTGCGTTGGGTAGGCCTAGTGGGTGGGCAGGGTGGACACCAAACGGGGTCACGCTGCGGGACCCCGTTGGCGGGAAATTCAAAAATTTAAATTTTCAATGTACTGAAAAAGGCATACTACAAGGTAGAACTCGAAAAAGTTGCATATAATGGTATATACTATCTTTTGATATGTTGTAGTACTCGATAGTGCCGGGTTGGCAAAAAAAGAATTGGATCGCTGCGGGACCCATTTTGGCGCCAAATTTGAAAAATTCGCGATTTTTAGCCCCGGGTCGACTTTGACGGGCTGCTGTGCGAGCTAGGTAGCAGCTAGAGCGGCGAGACCACTCTTGTTGCTCCTTCCCAGATGTCCTCTATCGAATGAGCCATGAACGGAGAAAATCGGGCGAAACACAAAAAACTTTCTTACACTGCGACTTTTTTGACTCCGGGGTCGAAAATTGCGATTTTCGCATTTCGGCGTCTATAGCGTTCGAATGCGTTGCCGAATCGTTCCAAAAGTGGTTTCAAACGATTCTGCGCTTAAATCTGGCCCAGAAAAGTACTTTTGACAAATTTGCAGAGCTACAGTATCCCTGCCGCGTCCATTTGAACATTGGGGGTGCACGCGGCAGGCCATAACTAACGCTGTAGCCAACCGATTTCGCAGAAATTCGAAATATGATATGAGGACACATTGTGGAACAACTGGTGTAAAAATTATCAGTATCGCCCACCCTGTGCGAAAACTCGAAATTTTCATGTGCGCCTCAAACCGGTGCGTGTTGCGTGATTATGCCCAAACACGCCCGCGCCAACACACTCCGACAGGGGTATCCAACGATGCGTAATTGATTGGGGTTTCCCAAAGCACAAAGTCTGCAGACTCGAAAAACCACCCAGTGCACGCCTTTCTTGAATGGACTTTAATAAAAAGTTGCTCTATTAATGGTTACTGTGCCTACCGTAATCTCTTCCATTGGAACGTTGGCTCGTTTTCAGGTCTTGACGCAGGCTTTGGAAAACGCCAATGAGGAGGCTAGTCAACTGAGAAAGGAGAGTGACGAGCTTCGGAACTCTTTGGCAGAATCCCAGGTGCGTCGTTTGGAAGAAATGAATTGCGACGTCTGGAAATGGGAACAAACCATCACTCACAGTTCTCCTCTCAGAACCAAGTAACCTTTCTGGAGAGCGAGCTAGCGACTCTGCAAGTGTCGAACGAGCAACAACAGCGTCAAGTCGCAGTGGAGAAATCGTCAAATTCGACACTGGATGCCGCCTCTCAGACAGAGGAGAATCTCGGTGACGAGGCGCCGAGTGAGGACACCCAGGCGATCGCATCGGTAGAACCGCTTGCGGCCGGCGATGGCGTCGAAAGTGATCAGCAGGTTCGTGTTTCATTAATTGTAATTGGGCGACTTGTCACCTGTCAGTTATTTCTTTCAGACTGAGCAGACGCCGCAAAGTCAAGAGGAGTTGGACGGCCTGAGAAGCGAAATCGACTCCCTCCGTCGCTCTAAGGACGACCAGAGGGCGCTGATCGATAGCGTGTGTTGTTCATTTCGTGAAAACAATCTGGATAAGTAGTCGCAGTGAATCGATTGTTTTCAGATCTCGAAGCAGCTGGAGCAGCGTCAGGCCGACTTGGACAAGTCTAGGAAGGAGGTCGAGACACTACAGGCGCACCTCGACATGCTCAGAGAGGTCCGAATAGGTTATGGTAGAACCGCGGCGAGTTGTACTGAATTGCCGCAGTTTTTGGACGATCTCCTAATATGCGAGCTCTGTTTTTTTGCGCAAGATGTTCACCTGCAGTCAATGTTCGCGTCGCGGAGATTATAAATGTCTTCAGCGCTTTCACCATACGATTATGGTAGCTGCGGCACTGTGAATCACATGGAATTATGGTGAGTGCCACATCTGTTGCAGTCGTCGACGAAGGAGAACCTGTTGAATCTGGAGATGGCGGACTACGAGCGCAGTCTGGCGCATCTCAACGAGGAGCTGAGACGCCTGAACGAACTGGTCGACTCCAAGACCAACGAGAACGCCTCGCTCAACAAGGAGCTGGGTGGGTGTTCATGCGAATACTCGGAATGATGGCAAAGTATGCTGCGTAATAACATCGCAAAACCATAGCAAAATAACGGATAACAGAGGCTCAATCGCAGCCGATGTTCGTGCTCAGGGAGAGCGCACAGTACATTGTGTTCAGTTCATAGTTCAAAGTTTTTCTTTTGGACAACCCGCCGACAGAGTACGAGGTGCCGTAATCCAATTGCTGAGTGAATAGGTCAGACCATAAGCTAGTTTCTGCTTATCTCATCCATTCCCCATCTTCCATTCCTCCTCTGCAGAGTCTCTGCGCGGTCAGAAGGAGCGTCAGGAGGCGAATGTGGGCAAGTTGAAGTCGGCGCTGGTGAAGACACGCAAGGAGTTGTCGTCGGCCAAGAACGAGGGTGACGAGAAGCACTCAGAACTGGCCGACCTCCAGCAAAGACTCGACAACACCAAGAGGGAGGTCGAGTCGCTGAAGGTGGGCGGCTGTGTAAGGTGGTGGAACAGCCTTTCTCTCACCACTTTCATGTGTAACAAGTTTGCAGATCCAATTTTTTCTAATTTCTTTGAAATAGCTGCAAGAGCCTACCATACGATGCTACACACAACGTTGGATGTTATACGGACATGGTACAACTGCACTCTATACTGTGGGTCAGAGTAGTTCTAAGGCCTATAGCAACAGTTTGGTAGTTTTCCATCCTACCCCGTAGAAGTCCACAGTAATCCACATTCGTATTTCACTCTGACTCTCAGCTGGAGCTGTCGACGAGCACTTCGACGAGCGAGCAGCGCCTGAGACAGCTCGAGTTCAGCCAGGTGCAGATGGAGCGCGCCGTCGAGAGACTGGAGGCCGAGAAGAGAACAGCCTCCGACCAACTGGCGTCCGTTCAGCAGGAGTTCGCCGCCTACAAGGTGCCCAAGATGGAAGCGTGCAAAGAAGATGATGAGTGTGTGCACATGGCGCCCCCTTGTAGGTGCGCGTCCACGCTGTGCTCAAGGAACAGCAGTCGAACGGGTCAGTCTCGGAGGACGAACCCCTATCAGGCTCAGAGAGGTTATTTTGAGTCATTTTCGACATATTCTGATTTGCTAGAAAATGTGGTTTTATCGCTTTAGAAGTGAGCTCAAGAGGGAAATCGAGGACCTGCGCTCGAAGATCACCGAGGCAACGTACGCTGGCTTTTGGTCTCGTGACTTCCCCATTTTGAACCATGATAAGCACTGTATTATTCATTGCAGGCAGACCAATCGTTCGCTGATGGACGAATTGCGATCAGCGCAAGAGCAAGCCGACAGGGCCGAAGGCAAGTGTCGCGCCCTGGAACGCCAGAGAGAGGAGCTGACCAGCTTCTGGGAGACGAAGTTGGACCATTGTTATACTCATAGTATGTAGTCACTTGATTGAACGATCCCACATTGACCCCAAGGTTCGACAACCAGTCGCGGAGCTTCGAGGGCCGACTGGCCAAGGAGACGGAGACGACGAGACAGCTGAAACTGGATCAAGATCGCATCATCGCTAGCAATGAAGTAACATGTTTTGAGAGCTTTCAATGCGGCAGAATCTAACGTGCACTACTTGTAGACTCAGCAGGCGGACAGGGAGGCGCGCCACCTCTCGGAGACGGGCGCCCTCTCGTCCAGGGTGGAGGAGCTGGAGAACGAGCTGGCGCTTCTCAGGATGGCGCACGCCAAATCTCCCGTATCGAACTCGAATCAGCCCACTTCCTCCTCCTCTTCGTCGTCAGAGAAAGCGGTCTCGCCTGCGCCCAATGCTGGTGCAACTGCTGCGCAGTCGCCGCCTGTGGGCGAGCGCAAACCGGCCGAAGGTGCTGTTCACTATACCGTGCTTTGTGCACCTTTGATTACACGGGTATATTCAGGAAGATATTGGCTTTAACACGAACCTAAAAGTTCGCCCCACTCATTAAAATCATTCCCCCGCCCGTCATAACACGAAGTTTCCCCGTCATAACACGAAGTTTGTTACTTACGCCACTGGTTGATTCGACTTTGTGTTACGACTTGGTTCGCATCGCGGGATAATTCCAGGAAGGGAAAGCGTCCACGAAATGGGTGCCCAGCCGACCAGTCCCAGGCAGCGAGGCTTCGGCAGGCCTCCCGACCTCCGCCTTCATCACCACCAGTCGACCGGCGGCGGCGCCTTCTACCGAAGCGCCCGCGAGTCGCTTCAGTCGCCCACCGGCTTCCTCGCCTTGGACGAACTGATCGCTGGGGACAGGCACAGTGAGCACACATAGACAGATTTGACGCGCTTATTCGAGGATTGCTGTAGCACCAGCAGTGGACATATCTCAGGCGTGACCAGCAGCAACACGCTGCAGCTCAGTCCCATGGAGCTGGAGGAGGCGACGGCCAAACTGGAGAAGTCGCTGCGCAGAATCGGCCATCTCAACGAGCTGCTGCACGAGTCCGAGGCGGCGCACGAACGACTGAGGTGACGCTGTTTTGTTGGTGCCACAGAAGCGAGGCAGTATGAACTAAAGGAGCGTTGTCTACCTATTTGCAGCGAGCAGAACAAGCTGCTGAAGGCGGAGATCCGCCGCCTGGAGCAGAACGAGGAGCGCGAGAAGCACCTGGCCAACATCGAGTACCTCAAGAACATCCTACTGAAGGTCTACTGGCGTCTTTTCCGCTTGGCGATGCTCATAGTGCGTCACTTCACTTCCTTTGCAGTTCCTGGCGCCCCAGGTGTCGGACGAGCGCAGGCGTCTTGTGCCAGTGCTGACGACCATGCTGCGCCTGACCCAGGAGGAGACGGCAC
The DNA here is from genome assembly GCA_030248115.1 of Linhomoeus sp. GSCO2_2. Lineage (NCBI taxonomy): Eukaryota > Metazoa > Nematoda > Chromadorea > Monhysterida > Linhomoeidae > Linhomoeus > Linhomoeus sp. GSCO2_2. Next base: position 6,850 of record JASAMZ010011421.1, read on the forward strand.
TGCTCAACGCCGTCGTCGCCGCCGGTAGTTCTCTGATTCCTATAAACTTGTACTTTCGGTCAACTTTGGTTGTCTTTCTGAGTTGCATATGCCGAACTACTGTAATCTTAGTCAACTTTTGTCGACCTCTCTGGCCCTTCCGCTTCAGAGGAAGGCGGTACCGCCGACGGCCAGCAAGGGACGGCCGGTTGGGGAAGCTACTTCCACCGCTGGTCGGGACTCACCTGAGACAACTAACGGCATACACAAAAGCCACATTCCGAGACAACGTCTGATGAAGACGACGACATCGTCGCTTGCTTCTCTCTTCGCTCACTCTGCTGTGCCTGTTTCGCCTATTGTTGTTGCTGCTGTGCTCCCGCGCTGGTTACGGTATCCTGCGATTGCAGTGCGCGACGAACGGGAATCTGTTGTGGACGGCGTTTTGCGACGATCTGTTTTTGAGGCCGTTGCTTTCTTGATGGTTTCCTTCGCTTCTCGCCTTTCGCCACTCTTGCGTGTGTCGCCTGCCTGTGACGACACAAATCCAACTGTGATAACGACGACGACCCAAGCCGTTGATCGATCGCTGTGCAGTGTCCTTCCAGAGCTACAGTACTTGGACGAGTATTGTCGCGCGTTGTGCATTTCGTTGCGGTGGTTTCAGCTGTTTTCAAATGGCCGACACGATAAACGTTCGCTCGTTGGCATATCTCGCAACCCACCTGGAGCTGGAGCGGCCGCCGCCCAGCGCCCGTAGTAGTAAGGAGGCTAGCTTTAGCTCGCTAGCCTCTTCCCTTCCTCCCGTCACTTCCACACCCATGGTGGTCACTGCACGCACAATCGCCGGTGGCGTTCTTCGCTAATCGCCTTGCTTCGCGATAACGTGATACGAGAGCACTGTACATGTGCTATGTACTATGTAGTGTGAGCATAACCGGTGCCATAGCCAATTTTTCATGTATTCCAATCAAGCCGCCTCTTTTCGATTCCATTCACCATGCGATGCGCTCTAGAAACAAAACCAAAGCAAGCAGCGTTCTACCGGCACACTCCAGAGCCAACCAATCCAACTACCGTATATCTACCTACATAAGCCGCCGAAAGGTGGAATGCAACGCGAGAACGAAAAGAGAAACGCCGAGAGCGTGGGGGAGCAACAACCAACGGCCACTCACAGGGGGAAGAGACGGAGACGACACTCACTCCGCGCCAGTCGACAGACATCCATGCCGACTCTTAATCCAATGCTCCCTACCACTAAAGAAAAGCCAAAGGACAAAGGAAAAAATGCAGCCGCACGCAGAACAGCCGAACACGCACGCATGTCGACGGGCCTACACAACGAGAGGTAGAGGGGGAACGCGACGACGGACGGGGGAGGGAGACACAAACTAAGCGTGTAGTTTACGCCGCACCTAACCTGCCACAACCCAACCCAGCGCAATAGGTACACATCTGTGTAATGCCTACTGTATTGTCTCGAACAAACGCGCACTCCGTGAGACAGGGAATGAGCGGTAGCGACCAATAGAAGTGCGCGTCGTCACTTGGAGACAGCGCGAGTCTTGGCACCTTGGGGGGCACCAGAGGGGAGGGGAAGAATTCCAGTCGAATCTCAACAAAAAGTACTCGCAAGAGCAAACCTCAACGGTTCCTAACTTCCTACATAGATATGACGAAGAGGGGAAAAGGGGGAAGCAGCTCAAAGAAGCGGACAAAACAACGCGTGGTACAGTAAATGTTCAGGCGCGCGACTCTCTGTCTCTGTCGTCGGTCGGCGGTTCGGTCTTCGAAGGGGCGCTGCCGTCCTCCTCTCCCATTGGCTGGTGGGTGTTCAGCACAGAGATCGCCTCCTCCACCTGAGACACAGACAGAGTGAAAGATGGAGATGGCAACAGAATTGCAGTTCAATCGTAGTAACTTTGTCTTAACCGCATTTTGAATACGGTCGTTTCACGGTAGCCTACGGTGTCTTTCCAAATGCTTAGCTCGGGGTCAGGAAGAAACAAAGGGGATCTGTGTGCAGGAGTCCCTGCATAGTAGTGCACAAACAATAACCTTTTTCTTGAAGAGTGTCTCGTCGGTGAGCATCATGAGAAGTTCGGAGTTGTCCATTTCCAGGAGCATTCCAGTCACTTTGCCCGCCATATTCTGACTGTACAGCTTCTCGATCAGAGGGTACATGCGCTCGCCCAGCAGCTGCTTCTGCTCCTGCAGCAAACAGTCACATCTTTCTTATTTCAAATTGTGGTTTATTCGCAAAGCATTTGTGAATGGAAACCTGCAAGGGGGCACTGGCCAGCTCTGCAGGCGTGATCGGCGGCTGTCCTTGGATCTGCAGCGCCTGTAAAGAGCCAGAAACAACATTCTTCCACAGGCAGACAGTCGCTCAAACCAATCAAAGGGTTGTGGGTACCTGCGGGGGCGGCGCCTGTTGGACGGGCGAGCGAGCGGTCTGAGTCGCCTGGGGATTGGCAGTCTGCGACGTGGGCGGCGGCGGCAGTTGTCTTGAGGCGGGGGCGGAGGCAGAGGAAGCGTACTGACCGCCAGCGGGAACGAAATTGTACCGATTGGGGTCGGAGAGTCGCTGCGTCTGCGGCTGGTGCACAGAGGGCGACACTCCCGCTCCGGCGCTGGGAACGGACGCCTGCTGCTGCGCCTGCGTCTGACGCGAGCCGACCGTCGACTGCGGCGCCATTCCGCCCATCGACACGCCACCCTGACCCATGCCTCCTCCTCCCATCTGACTGGGCACTGAACTAGGGACGGGATGAATGTTTCAAGCGAAAGCGCTACCAACAAGTAATTTCAATTTGTGCCCCAGGTACTGTCCTACATCTCATACAGACAGATTGAGAAGGAAAGCGGAATGTTACAGTATCCACTCACCCTGCTGCAATCTCGTCTGGATGGGCGCCGACATCCTCTGCTGCTGCTGCGACATCATCGACTGCGGCGGCGGCGGCTGCACAATCGTCGAGGGTCGGCCGCCCATCCTTCCTACAAAGGCCACAATTGCTTGGAACCACTCAAACAGGGTCCTAAGCCAAATACAGTGGCGTCTGTTTCCCATTACCGGGCCCGCCGTACATCTGCGGCTGAGTTCCGGCGGCGGCGATCATCGGCTGTCCGTACGGCGTCAGACCTGCAACGTGTGAGTGAATGTTTGGTAGTATGTACTACTTATACTTCCCAGTCAGTATTGGGACCCACCGGCCCTGTACATGGAAGGAGCCCATCTGGGAGTCTGCTGGGCGGCGACTCTGACGGTGGGGGCTCCAGTGGAGGGATTCTGAGGGAAGGCGGCGGCTGCAGGATGAGGGTGGTAGGGAGTCAGATAGGCGGCTGCTCTCCCAGTCTGAGGAGTGAAGTAGCCCGCCGGCGTGGGAGCGAACATCGTGGGAGCGCCGCCGCCCGTGCTCTGAAGCGACGCACTGATGTACTCATCTGAAGGCATGTGTCAAACCAAAGAACGAGGAAGAGAGAAAGAAGCACATACGGCCATGCGCATGTTGGCGAGTCTCTGCATGTACTGGCTGGCGAGTTGCGCCTTGCGGTCCTCCTTACGCTGCGCCAATGCCACGTACAGAGGCTTCGAGCCGAACTGAAGGAAGCGATCGATCATTGATACCGTACACACGCTTGCAGTTACGGTAGAGATGACAAGCAATGCCTCCCCAACGGAAGGAACAGGCAACGGATGCGTAAAATGTATGTACCATGTGTCAATGACACTGCCCGCAAGGTTGCTCAGACTTGAAAGATAGATCTATAGAACGGTGACAGACAGTAGCGTAACCACAGAAAGAGGACAATACGGTAGCCGATGGCCCCTCACACAAAGTGCAGACAACCAGCCACCACAGCTGACTAACGGCAATCACGTTTTTATTGCAGTTCCTGCGTCTTAGCCAGAGATATGACTAGCGACAACCGAGCGTTAATGCTCAGATCCACCACTCCAACAAGAATAGCGTACCTACAGTACAATATCCCCCATCAGTCCTGCGGAGACGCTTCTGGCGGCCGCGTAATGTTTTGGTTCGCGAAGGCGAGGGGAGAGCAGATCGCCGCCGCCACCGCCCGCGCCGGAAAGCCGATTCGCGCACCGGTACCCCCACGCATCGGAGTACCTTCGTTAGCTTGGGCTCGTAGTCCATGTGGCCCTTGATCTGGAGAATAGAAAGCTTAAGTTTTCTTGCGGACTCGCCGACGCAGTAGGAATTTAGTGCCGTAATCCCCACACCAGCATGCAGGAACAATTAACTCATGCAACAGTCACAGACAATTGTTGGTCTGTGCCTCGGGGACAAGCCTTCACGTTCCGCAAAATCAAAACCCCAGAAAGCGACTACGTTCTACCGCACGCAGCCGATATTCGCTCTGCGGTTTCCGGATACCGTACCCCCAACTCACAACGGTGTGACAGATCCACGTCGTGTAATCTTCCTCTTTTCTCGTCCTCTCCACTGGGGCGGTGCCGGCGATGGCTGACCTGGATGTTCATGGTGCGGTAGAGGAACTTGAGCATCCAATCAGTGGTCGAGTAGCCGTTGTTTATTCTGCCGGCCCACTACGGCGCTGATTCGGCGCCAGTCTGCGGCGGAGCCTGCGACTGGCGCGCCCAGCAGCACGGCGCTCTTCCCACGATGCCTGAAGGAGAGAAGTGTCGAAGGTAGTAGGCAGTGTGGAAGTCGCAGATACGGCGCCTACAACGCGCGCACATACCAATCGACCGGCCCGGCACTCTTGAGTTGCGCATTGGAGGGGCAGCTCGTTAAATGTTCTGAGGTTTTAATTACGCAGCAATACGGTCGTCGAAGGCGGCAAACGTATCGCGAGTATTAAACGATATTCCCATGGCTGTCTTCAATGCGGCGCTTTGCGCCGCCGATGGAT
>JASAMZ010011422.1:0-30431 GCA_030248115.1 Linhomoeus sp. GSCO2_2
TCAAGTTTACACTGATGCCAACGTGCGCCACAATTTTTAAACAAAGCTTTGTTGGCACTCCGCCGCTTGAAAAGCGAAGGAGTGCTATAGGAGCGGTAAAGCCTACAGTTAGCATGTTCGGGCTCGGCGCTCGCTCACGAAGCACCTACGGAGCAAAATTTTTTTTTAAAAGATAGCTTACGACGACGCGCAGCGTGCTCGGGAGTGAAAAAATTTCAGCGGTGGAAAATTTTTGCGAAAATTCAAATATTCCAGTTCAAAAAAAAAATAAATACCGCATAACTTTCGCAAAAGTGCCTCGAATTTGACGATTTTTGGATATGTTGTAGCCCCTTGGATGATCTTCAGAACCATACCAGATTGGGCTCCCTAGGTAGTCCGACGCGGGAGTACGGTAGAAAAGTCAAAATTCAAATTTTTTTTCGACATTTAAAAAATCGTAACTCGAGTTTGCGACGGCGGATTCTCGCAAACTCCTCTTTCTGACTTAGAGCCATGTATTACCTTTCGAACAAGACCAAAACCGCCGAGATTGCTTTTCTCGTTCGGGAGATCCGCGGTGACAAAGGTGCTGGGTCCCGAGCGGAAAAACGGATTTTCGACTTTGAGTGGGTTTTTGGGCCGGAAAGCGTGCCTTTAGTGCTAAATTGACAATTGCATCGTGTTCCGCGTTAAAAGTTGGTTTAGACGAAGTGTCTTGACCACTTTGACGTACCGTACCCCGGCCGCGTCGAATATTTGAATCCCGGGGTCAAATTTTCGAAATTGAGTTTTCACTTGTTTGGGGGGTCTTTGACGACGCTGAACACGAATCCGGTGTTTGTTTTGCGATTTTGGACGTCTTTACCCTGCTTTCGGCACCCGGCCGGCCAAAAATTGGGTCCCGGGTTCGAATTTTCAAAATTGCGTTGACAGTTTTGTGTGGGCTTTGTAACGCCGCAGAACACGAATCCGTCGTTTGTTTGGCGATTTGCGGTGTATTTAGGAACCGAACAGAACACATTCAATCTGATTCGAGCAAAGCTCCTTCAGGTTTGCTATGCCCCCGTCTGCTTAAACGATCACGCGGAGTGCCTATCTGACACTCTATGAGTGTCACGTATAACTTGTTAAAAGAGACTTGTTACAAACCTCAGCCAGTCTGCCATCCAAAGAGACAACGGTAGCTTCGTACAGTTCCAGATTATCGTGGATTTCCTTTTCAGTTCCGCTTCCCTGCCACGACTGCGCTCTTTCTCTTCTGCCACCTAGAATGTAAAACAGTATGCTTGTAAAACGCGGAGCTGTTTTATTAATACAGAGTGGAATGTGAGCTGTTCTAGGGTGGAAGAGTGAAAACCGGCCAGACTACTAACCTTGTGCCACAGGCAAAAATTTTTGCAATTTTGAAGCAGGGTTGCACAAAATTGCTCTTCTGAGCGCTGAATCTTGAGCTCAAGGGGACTTAAGGAGACAGTCATAGGTACGATTGCTCCCGAGGCTGGGGGGGGGGGGCGGGGGAGGGGGGGTTAGACCGAAATTGTGGGAGGCGTAACAAAAACGAGAATCTTGTTTGGAGCTCTCAAAAAAGTAGCAAAAAATGCCTAAAATTTGCCTAACTAGTTAAACGTGATATTCTGCGAGTGTTACGTGGCACTCCACCGATTGGCTTAAACCACCCACTGAAGCTGAACTTTTCGGGTACCTAGGTGTACACCTACACACCTGTACACACACACACACACACACACACACACACACACACACACACACACACACACACACACACACACACACACACACACACACACACACACACACACACACACGAGGAGACACAGACACACACACACACACACAAACACTCTCACACACACACACTCACACACACACACACACACACACACACACACACACACACACACACACACACACACACACACACACACACACACACACACACACACCCACACACACACACACACACACACACACACACACACACACACACACACACACACACACACACACACACACACACACACACACACACACACACACACACACACACACACACACACACACACACACACACACACACACACACACACACACACACACACACACACACACACACACACACACACACACACACACACACACACACACACACACACACACACACACACACACACACACACACACACACACACACACACACACACACACACACACACACACACACACACACACACACACACACACACACACACACACACACACACACACACACACACACACACACACACACACACACACACACACACACACACACACACACACACACACACACACACACACACACACACACACACACACACACACACACACACACACACACACACACACACACACACACACACACACACACACACACACACACACACACACACACACACACACACACACACACACACACACACACACACACACACACACACACACACACACACACACACACACACACACACACACACACACACACACACACACACACACACACACACACACACACACACACACACACACACACACACACACACACACACACACACACACACACACACACACACACACACACACACACACACACACACACACACACACACACACACACACACACACACACACACACACACACACACACACACACACACACACACACACACACACACACACACACACACACACACACACACACACACATTTTACCTTGAAGTAGACTCGAGCGCAGAAGACGGAAGACACGCTTTGGGACGCGTCGCAGCTGGTTGAAGGGCGGACCAATTGACTGACAACGGCCGGCGTCTGTACGCTCGGCCGTCTAGAGGCAACAATTTGGTGCCGGCGTCAACCAGCGGCAGCGGCGACTTGCTTGAAGCGGCGCTTCTTCTCATGAGGCCAAGAAGACACCCGTTGCGTTTGGAGGATCCGTAGCTGGTGTACAGACCAAAATAGAGGCTAGGAGGGGAGGGCGCGCCGTCGCCGTCCACTCAGGATTGCTACAGGTACGTCTTCGACGACACACTGTACGAGGACTTCGTCGGATTCACTGAGCTTCGCAGAAATGATCTGACGGGCAGAGGAATTGCCGACAAAACCTTTGAACGGCTGGCCGCACTGCTCCGGACGACAGGGTGAGAATCTAGCGAGCGGCTGGTGGAGCGGAGAAGAGTCAATTAACCCCATCCATCCCCACATCGATCAACCAGTCAGGGGGGCGGGCATAATCGGGGCAACAAGTCTTGACTGAAGAGCAGGCACACCCCCCCCCCCCCCCCCGTCACTATGGGGGAAGAGCAGGCTGTCGACTGCGCTTTGCGCAGGATCGCCTTTCTATTGGCCTTCCACGGTCGATCTCTGGGCCAGTACAAAGGACTGCGCCAGCCCCCTGAAGAAACCGCCAGCCAGATGCCAATTCAAGACGAGTATGCACAGCATCATGGTTGGCGCGGCAGCGCCAGACCATAATACACTATGTTCCATCCAGGCCGCGCGCGCCTTTTCCTATCGTCACGATGTTTACTTCTCAGGCTGTACGTAACGGAATTGGTTGAAATTTGGTACACTAAAGGACTTTATCGTAGATAGATTAAATTCCAAATTTGGTGAAAATCGGTTAGGTGTAGCGAAAGTTACAGGCCCAGAAAGGATCGCGGCGCGTTTCTTGTCCCAACGGCGGGGGTGAATTCTTCTCCGTCTTCTTCTTCTTCTCCTCCTCCTTCGCGTCACGCTCTACCACCATGATCAGCATCTCGTCGAGCCCGCCTTCTATTGTTGCCCCAACCACGGTTGTGCGCGTACAGTGCAGCATCTAAGCGCCCCCCCCGTTCGCGGTTTTACGATGCCTGCGTGCGATTTGCACCAGGGGTTATACAGCGCCGCCTGCCGGCTGCGAGTCAGTTGCGAGCGCGTCAGAACCCACGCCCGATCGATAATTATCTCCGCAAATCTAGTGCGCCCCATCACATATGTAATAGTCATCATATAATTGTAACTTCGCTTCAGACGGAGTCATTCCTTGCTTGTAGCACTCCTCTATACAGTCTCGCACCTCGTCTTCGACTGGCAGAAATTTAACCGCAGTGGAGTTGTTCACGCGGTGGTTGTGGAGGCCAAAGAGCCGCACAATGCCGAGTAGGCCACGCCTAGACAGTGTCTCTCTTGAGTCGTAATTGTATCCTCGCGTGACAGTTTGTGGCCTTGTGAACCAGATCGTTCCTTCGGTCGCTGTTGTGCTTGACGCGCTTCTTCCTGTCTCCATGGTGGCAGATGTAGTCCTCCTTCCAGCGGAAACCCCGAACTGTAGGCTTGAAACTGTTGTCGACGTTGAACGATGTGCCCGTCTTCGATGGCCATCTTCGATGTCGACGTTGAACGATGGCCAGCCAGATTTCCAGATCTTTCGGTTCGCTCACAGCTAGACGTATCGATCACGTCCAGTTCATCTATCCTATATACTAAGCGCCTAACGGTGTCAGTTTGTGAGTGATTCAGTGGTCCGTGGGCCCTATCTACAGTATCTGTACATTTGTACTAAGCCGTTGCGCTCGCCACGTTGACAGCACTTCTTTCTGGCTAGAGTACGCAACAGAATTTATGGTTACGTCCAATGCGCTCAATATTTCTTCTTCTTAGGATGCATCTTTACGCTCACGACGCATCGCTCTTTCGGCTTTCGGCTCACGACGCTCTGGCGGCTTTCGGTGGCAGTTTTGATCGCCAGATTTCAGAAGCAAGAATAAAGACGCAAATTCCTATATACTAAGCGGCTAACGGTGTCAGTTTGTGAGTGATTCAGTGGTACCGTAGGCCCTATCTATCTGTACATTTGTACTAAGCCGTTGCGCTCGCCACGTTGACAGCACTTCTTTCTGGCTAGAGTACGCAACAGAATTTATGGTTACGTCCAATGCGCTCAATATTTCTTCTTCTTAGGATGCATCTTTACGCTCACGACGCATCGCTCTTTCGGCTTTCGGCTCACGACGCTCTGGCGGCTTTCGGTGGCAGTTTTGATCGCCAGATTTCAGAAGCAAGAATAAAGACGCAAATATGGAGAAGGAGAAGAAGCCGATCGAGTGGCAAGAAGCTTCCGAGAAGAAGAGACAGCAGATGGCGGCGTCGCGGCAGAAAGAAACTGACGAACAGAAAGAATTGCGACGGCAAAAGGACCGCGAGGCGAAGCGCAAGCAACACGCCGTGTGTTCTTCTTTGGCAGACCTACCGTTCCAGTTACCATTCCATTCTTTCCAACCTTTCAGACTGAAACCGACGAGCAGAAGTCTGAGAGACTGGAGAGGCACAGCGAGTGCATGCGACGCCATCGCGCTGTACCTGTCATTTGACGACAGACAACGTTGGTGCATGGGTACTGTTACAGTTTCTTCCCACATTTCAGAGTGAAACGGCCGACCACAAGTCTGAGAGACTGCAGAAGCAGAACGAGAGCATGCGACGCCAACGCGCCGTATGTTGAGCCTCTGTCTATTATTATTCTCTCTCTGTCTCTCTCTTTCTTTCTTCTTCACAGCGATTCACTGCAGTCTTTTGCTCTTTTCATTATGTGCTTACGCTTCAGACCGAAACAGACGAGGAGAAGTTTTGGCGACTTGAAGAGCAGAGCGAGAGAACGTGGCTGCAGCGCGCCGTATGTTGCAAGGCGCCTACTTATGGCGAATTTTTTTGTTTTCCACATGGTTTGTGACTGTTCAATTTAGACTGAAACGTGCCAGCACAAAGTCGCGCGACTGGAAAGGGAGAGTGTGGCGCAGCAGCAGAAGCGCTCGGTTGGTCGTAATACATGCATGATGAATATCGCAATCGCAATGTGCATTTGTTCTCTTCCTCAGGCAGAAACCGATGAGCAAAAGGAGGCGCGAAACGAGAAGGCGCGACAGCGACGCGCTGAGCGCAAAACGCTGCAATACGGGTTTGGATTCAGTGGCTCTGCAGCGCGCAAGTACGTCATTGTCAAGGAATCCGAGGAGGGGCCAATGAACGTCCAGTGCGACCACTGCGGCGCCCTCTTCTTCCACACAGAAGTGTGTAGGCAGGAGAATTGCTGCCACACCCATCACTGGCAGCACACCTACTGCTACTGCTCGACCAAAGCCATTCCCAAGGGCAAACAGTGCGACCACTGCGAGGCTCCCTACGATGGAGTGGCTGAGGAGATCCATCAGATCGCCCTCAACGACCTGAAGAAGAGAGGCTCCAAGGATTACAAGACAACCTTCGGAGACCCGGCGCGCTTCAAGCCGTGGAAAGGACCGGATGGAAAGAAGTACGTCTCGGATGCCTGCTGGGAGCATCACTACCACTTCAAGGAGCCTCGGCTGGAGTTCACCATTGAAGAAAATGAAATCCAGCAATTGAACATCGATTACGGCAAGCTTTGCGGCGACTGTAAAGCGATGAGCGTCTGTCAATGCGCGTCGATCGTTGATGGTTGATTGACTGCGTTTGGGCGTCGAATCCAGATTCGATCATCGTTGTCTGGCTCACTGAACGTGCCTATTGATTTGTAGTCCAGATGATTCGCTTTATTATTGATGGTTGATTCATATACTTGGCAGACATAGTGAGTCTTCGTTGCTTCGTAGTTTGTCGCGTCTGTAGTACCGTTGAGTTATGGTCGTTTCTCAGTGATCAGGTGGTTGCTCCACTTGCGCGTCGAGTAGTACCTACATATTTCGTCATGCTCATTATTTAGTGATGTTGCATTCGTAGTTGATTGAAATTGCGCGTGATTCGCGAATGCTATACTTATCATTGCTGTGTGATCGTCGATTGATTGAATTGACTTCTGCGTTGATTTGTGCGCGTTGCTTACTCTATTCATTGGTAAATTAGTGATCGTTGATGATTCGTTCGTAGTAAACTGTGCCGATTTATACATGTTTCGCGCTCATCTCTCGCGTTTCTATCGCTCTTCTTCTGCTTTGTTGTCGCTCCATCATTGGTAAGATTGCTTGGTGGCTTTGTGAGGTACGTTCTGATGCAAGTGCATCACATAGCGCACCCTAAACTGTACAGGGTGGTTTACATGCAATAACCAGGTAATAGTGGCACCATGCAGTATACCCAATCACTCATGCGAGTGGCGCCAACCAGCTGCAGTATGACTGAATGCAACCTTGACGACCAGCGACTTGAACAGTCATCGCCACTGAGAAACCAGGGGCAATTCGAGGCATGCTATATCTCGATTGTCGTCGACCTCTCACCTATGGGCTAAAGGCACTAGTCCTATATACTAAGCGGCATAGAGTGTGTCTGTCTGTTTGTTACCACGATAACTCTTGACAGCGTTGACGGATCACGATGATCTATACATCAAAAGAACCACCATTGTCTGGAATAGAACGCCTCCTATTGTGGACTTTGTCTGATGACAAAATTGAAAATTTCATAAATTCGTCTATTCGGAATGTACTGTATTTTGGCACACTGTGCGCCTGACTACAGTAAACCAAACAGAATAGTGGGCCGTTGCGCCTTATGTGTTAGGTGCATTTCTGCTCGACTACTGTACGCAACAGAATTGTGAGATGCGTCATGACCATTACACTGTAAGCATGTAGTTCAAACACATCATTCCATTCGCGTCAGCCGCGAACGAACGATCGAATGTTCGTCAGACTTGCGAGCAGTGGTGGTGGGCGATCTGTCTCATTCAAACGTGCTTGAGAATGCCAGCGGCACGCGGTCAACCACACAGAGCAGTTGCCGTCAGCCGCGAATGAACGATCGAATTGTCGTCAGACTTGCGAGCAGTGGTGGTGGGCGATCTGTCTCATTCAAACGTGCTTGAGAACGCCAGCGGCAAGCAGTCAACCGCACAGAGCAGTTGCCGTCAGCCGCGAACGAACGATCGAATGGTCGTCAGACTTGCGAGCAGTGGTGGTAGGCGATCTGCCTCATCCAAATGTGCTTGAGAACGTCAGCGGCAAGCGGTCAATCGCACTGAACAGTTGCCATCAGCCACGAAAGAATGTCCGCCAGCAGCAAGCGGTCAACCGCACAAAAAGTTGCCATCAGCCGCGAACGAATGATCACTGCATCTTCTGACCAGTGGCCATGGAGAGTTTCATGCTTTGAACAGTGTTCTTAGTAGTGGCTAATGGCTATAGCCCATGAATCATTGCATGTCTGACCAGTGGCTGTGGGGTATGGATCCCTGCATGTACCTGTGGGCAATGGGTCATTGCATGTTGCAGTAAGCTCAGCAAGCAGTCCGTTATGCACTATAGAGTATCACCTACGGGCTAAAGGCACTAGTCCTATATACTAAGCGGCATAGAGTCTGTCTGTTTGTTTGTCTGTTACCACAATAACTCTCGACAGCGTTGACGGATCGCGATGATCTATGGCTTAAACTGACTGCCGTAACATGTAGTTTTGCACCTCCTATTGTGGACTTTGTCCGATGACTAAATTCCACAATAATTCGCAAATATCGGCTGCGCCAGTACATTCTGAGCACAGAAGGCACCACACGCTGTGATTGCCATTTGATTTCGCACCAGAGGCACTTTACAGTGTCACCAATCATGACAGGGTTGTCGTTGTGAGACTCCAATATGTATTCACAGGCACTGCATGCACTGGCAGGGGCACAGCGTCAGATTGCTTTGGATGTATGTCAAATGTCTTTAGACCAAGCTGAAAACTCCTATGGGCTAAACCCAAGTGTCTACGGGCTAAACCCAAGTGTCTATTGTCTATTTGCAGGTACAGTGGCTGAAACGATCCTAAATGTAGGCACTGGCATGGGCACAGAGTCGAATGACTTGAGACCTATCAGAAAAGCCCTACGGGCTAAACCCAAGTGACGACGGGCTAAACCCAAATGTCTGTTGTGTATTTACAGGCATGCGAACTGGTGCAACCTAAATGCAGGCACTGGCAGGGGCACAGTGTCAAATGGTTTTGGATGTAACTGTACTGTTTTGCAGTGTGCTGAATTCGATGTTTGTGTTATCTCCTTCACGCTCTGCAGATTACCCATGGGCTGTTGGCCATAGAGATTCTCCTACGGGCTTAAGGCTCTAGTCCTTATTACTAAGCGGCTAACGGTGTCAGTTTGTGAGTGATTCAGTGGTACCGTCCGCTATATCCAAATACTGGCCGCTTTGCGCGCTTGACGCGTTCAGCAAAAGTGGCACGCTATACGCTCAGCGTACCATAGATCAAAAGTACTGTAGATCAAAAGCGTTGCGCTCTATGTATTGAGCAAAACCGTTGCGCTCTATGTGTTGAGCGCGGGTCTTTCTTTCTAATGTGCGCAACGCAATTTACGTTTGTGCCAAGTTCACTACTGTACACGCGCACTTCTAACTTCGGCGAGCGCGCGGTAGACTTCGTTTGGTCATCAGCCGCGAACGACCGATCGAATGGTCGTCAGACTTGAGAAGCAGCGGTGGTGAGCGATCCGTCTCATTCAAATGTGCTTGAGAGCGTCAGCAGCAAGCGGCCAACCGCACAGAACACTTGCCATCAGCCGCGAACGAACGATCGAATGGTCGTCAGACTTGCGAGCAGCGGTGGTGAGCGATCCGTCTCATTCAAATGTGCTTGAGAACGTCAGCGGCAAGCGGCCAACCGCACACAACAGTTGCCGTCAGCCGCGAACGAACGATCGAATGGTCGTCAGACTTGCGAGCAGCGGTGGTGAGCGATCCGTCTCATTCAAATGTCCTCGAGAACGTCGGCGGCAAGCGGCCAACCGCACAGAACAGTTGCCATCTGCCACGAACGAACGATCGAATGGTCATCAGACTTGCGAGCAGTGGTGGTGAGCGATCTGTCTCATTCAAATGTGCTTGAGAACGTCAGCGGCAAGCAGCCAACCGCACAGAACAGTTGCCATCAGCCACGAACGAACGATCGAATGGTCATCAGACTTGCGAGCAGTGGTGGTGAGCGATCTGTCTCAATCAAATGTGTTTGAGAACGTCAGCGGCAAGCGGTCAACCGCACAGAACAGTTGCCATCAGCCGCGAACGAACGATCGCATGGTCATCAGACTTGCGAGCAGTGGTGGTGAGTGATCTGTCTCAATCAAATGTGCTTGAGAACGTCAGCGGCAAGTGGCCAACTGCACAGAACAGTTGCTATCAGCCACGAACGAACGATCGAATGGTCATCAGACTTGCGAGCAGCGGTGGTGAGCGAGCGATCCGTCTCATTCAAATGTGCTTGAGAACGTCAGCGGCAAGCGGTCAGCTGCACAGAACAGTTGCCATCAGATGCGAACGAACGATCGACTGGTCATCTGACTTGCGAACAGCAGTGGTTATCTCCATTATTCTCTGCAGATTACCCATGGGCTACTGACCATAGAGATTCTCCTACGGGCTAAAGGCTCTAGTCCTCATTACTAAGCGGCCTAGAGTCTGTCCGTGTGTTTGTTTGTTTGTTTGTGTGTTTGTCTGTGAGCGCTCTAGCGCTCGCTACAGTTGACGGATCGCGATGATCTATGGCTTAAACTGACCGTCAGAACACGCGGTTTTGCATCTTTGCTTTTAGAACTTTGACCGATGACTAAATTCCAAATTATTTCGAAAATATCGACTGCAATAGTACATTCTGACCACAGAAGGCACCACACGATGTAATTGGCGTTTGATTTCGTGACAGAAGTGCTTTACCAAATTATTTCGAAAATATCGACTGCAATAGTACATTCTGACCACAGAAGGCACCACACGATGTAATTGGCGTTTGATTTCGTGACAAAAGTGCTTTACAGTGTCACCATTACAGTGTTACAGTTTACAGTGCTTTACAGTGGCGGGGCCTTCCACGTGCGATGGCGTTGGTGGATCAATGAGAGCGTCCAACGGCAGCGCGAAACAACCGGAAACGCTAATCTCATGCCTCGGGCTTACAAACGCCTATCAGACGCGTATGATCTAACCCGCGTAACGCCCAACGGCTTACAGCTGCTGCGACACCATTCCTTACGAAACCAGTTGAAAGTCTGTGGAAGGTGAATTATCCAGTAGCGCGATTGAGGACAATATTTTGGAGAAGCGAATCCGAACTTTTTACTTCGTCTGCTGCTAATATTGGCGCTTCTCATCATGGGGAGGAAGAAAGGAGAGCGCCGCAAGCGAGAGTCAATTCGTCTCCTTACCAGAGAAGCTCGGAGTAGAGAAACTGCGGCGCAAACAGTTCGGCGCCAGGAATCAGACGCCGCGCGACAGACAGTGTCGCGAGCAGCGGAAGAACCAACTCGGAGAAGTCATCGGTTGCGACTGCAAGCAGACCGCCAGTCTTCCTCTCGGGCGGCGGAAACTACTGAAGAGACTGCAGAGCGTTTGCGACTGAAAGCTGAGCGCCAGTCTTCCTCACGGGCGGCGGAAACTACTGAAGAGACCGCTGAGCGCTTGCGACTGCAAGCTGAGCGCCAGTCTTCCTCACGGGCGGAGGAAACTACTGAAGAGACCGCTGAGCGCTTGCGATTGCAAGCTGAGCGCCAGTCTTCCTCACGGGCGGCGGAAACTACTGAAGCGACCGCTGAGCGCTTGCGACTGCAAGCTGAGCGCCAGTTTTCCTCACGGGCGGAGGAAACTACTGAAGAGACCGCTGAGGGCTTGCGACTGCAAGCTGAGCGCCAGTTTTCCTCACGGGTGGCGGAGACTGCGGATCAGAGAGCTGAGCGCCTCCGGCTCAACGCAGCGCGCCAATCGATATCTCGAGCGGACCCCGAGCAGAGGACTGAGCGCCGTAAGACGGACGTCAATCGACAGGCGGCGACAAGAGCTGCCGAATCAAGGGAAGCCTGTCTCAAACGGCGTCAGTCTGACGCAGAACGAGCATCAGAGAGCCGAAAGAAACGGAAACGGAAAGCCGCTGGTAAAAAAGCAGATGACCAATGAATGTAACTTTTGACAAACGCGCGCAGAGAAGCTCATTTTACAAAACGGAATACGTTAGAAGTTATTCGTAGGAAGTGTGTTTGTCTGAACTAACAATGCGGCTGACAAGTCGTCTATACATCTAGCTGTGACGCATTCAGGCATGAAGCCATATGAGGAGCGCGATTTCGACGACGCTGACCTTATGGGCGAGATGGATGTTGCGTGCCCCTACTGTGGTGCCCTCTTCTTTCCTGACGAACGACTGGCGGCGTCGTCTATGAAGAAGCCTCGATTTGGCCGTCAGTGCTGTTTCGAAGGCACCATCAAACTGGACCCTCTTCCCACTCCACCAGAGCCGCTTCTGAGCTACCTCACGAAGGACGCGGACTTCAAGTAAATAAATAACCATCATACATTCATACGTACAAGTGCTGGTCACTGCAAATGATAATCGTTACAGGCGAAAGGCTCTGCTCTACAACAACAGTTTCGCCTTCACGTCTACAGCTGCCAAAATAAACGAGGGCCTTCAGCAGGGGTCTGGCCCACCCACATATCGACTGCGGGGAGAGTTGATGCACAAGTATGCGCTATACTTGGCTGATACTGATTACTGCACCGCCCCATTTGTAAATCCGGTTCAGAATTGGCTCTCTCGCGCCAGACAAGAAGAAAACGGCAGACTACGCGCAGATATATCTGTTGGAGCCAGCACAACAGCTGAAGGCGCGAACTTCCGGTCAAAAGTGGAGGGAGGAGCTAAAGGAATCCACTGTCAAGGACATACAGGAAACACTGCTCAAAATCAACCCATACGCTTCAGTCTTGAAGCATGCCTCAACCGTGTTGAAGGAGGCAGAGGGGAATGTCTGTGATTTGAAGGTTTGCAAGGAATGTCTAAGGCTACTACTGTCGTCAAGGAGTGATTGATTGTAATGGCTTCAGGTGCACATATTTGGTGGAGTCATGGACAGAGAGCACCGCACATACAACAAGCCAACCAGGGACGAGGTCGCAGCGGTTATGGTTGATGGAAGTGCTCCTGGCGAACAGTATTGTCTTGCGATGCCAGCCAAAGGAGGTAGACCGCTTCGCGCGCACAATGTTGAGCCATATTCAATGCTATGACGACCACTGTTTGTTGCAGATGACCTCGAGCGCGTTTCAGAGCTATCGTCCGCATTGGAAACCTTGCGCTTTCCTCTGCTGTACCCCTATGGGACGACTGGTCACACGCCGTTGCTGAGAAAGAAGGACAAAGCACAAAAGGACGTCAAGGTGTGATTGAATGGCATGCAGTTACAGTTGTTCATGCAGCCTCATTTGCTCGCTGGTGCACTTGCTATGATCACCAGTGGTTCAGATGACGCTGGCCGACTATCTGCACTACCGGTTGGCGATTCGCCCCTCTCCCAGTCCTCTCATGCCCCACTGTGGAGGAAGACTGTTTTGTGCCTGGGCAGTCATGCAGGCGGCGAGACTGGAGAAAGACAGACTTGACTACCACCGTCGGCCTGAGCACCAAAGCAAGTATCGTCTGGAAAGCCGACTTGGTGGGAACAATGGTTGAACTTTGACATACTACCAGGTGCGCGAGAATTGCACTTCTACTCCACAGGGATTGCTGATGCTGTCGCCCACGGGTTCACAGAGGCTGAGCAAATCGGCCGGAGAGTCATTCTCAGCAGCTCCTTTGTAGGATCGCCGAGATTCTATCAGCAACGCTATATGGTGCGTTTTGTGTAGTGAAATCAAAGCTGTTGCTCACTGTACGTCCCCATGCAATGGTGCAAGAAAGTTGGGTACACAGACTCCAGTGACTTCTGTTGTCTGTCATGCAGTCCCCACTCGCAGTGACTGCAGCATTCTTATGTTGTTTGCTGTATAATCTTGCAACTTTAGGACGCAATGGCCGCTGTTCGCGTGCATGGCCGGCCATCGTTGTTCATCACTATGACTACAAATCCAAATTGGGCACAAATTCGCAAGATAGTCGACCCATTGGGGCAAAAGCCAGAGGACAGGCCCGACGTCTGTGTCCGCGTTTTTCGACGGAAATTGGTATGTGCTGTAAGTGAACTAATATGCAAGCCGATGAATGTACAGTATACGGTGTGCACCTATATAACAGCACTCGCTTTAGAAGCAGCTGCACGACTTCGTCTGCAAAGGCAACAAACCCTATTTTGGTCCCGTGCTGGCCTACATGGGAGTCATTGAAGCACAGAAAAGGGGCCTACTCCATGCCCATCTACTTTACACGCTCGATTCGGACTCTCATCCAGACACGCCACAGAAAATTGACAAAATTGTTAGGGCCTATTTGCCAGACCCTGAGACGGTGTGACGCAATGAGTGACCATTGTGATGGAGAGATAGTATATACTCTTCAATCGCGTCGCACTTTCAGGAGGGACGACTCTTTGAATTGGTGACGCGGCATATGCTGCACGGTATGTGCGGGAAGGGCACTAACGCGTCATGCATGGACGGTGACAAATGCTACCGGCATTTCCCCAAAAAATTCTGTGAAGAAACCACTCTTTCGGAAACGGGTGGATCGCCCATTTATAAGCGTCCAAATGATGGGCGCATGGCGAAAGTGCAGCAGAGGGGTGTCGAATACACCTTTGACAACCGCCGAGTAGTCCCCTATAATCCAGAGCTGTTGGATATGCTCAAGTGCCACGTGAACGTCGAGATCGTGGCCAGCGCTGATGCGCCCAAATATCTCTACATGTACGTCTGCAAGGGGCCCGACCGCGTCCTCTTCTGTATCACTCGGCTGCCCACTCCAACTGAACTGGCCGAATCAGAGGCTCAACCTACTGAGAACGAAGATGAGATACAGGTACGCGACGCAGTAGCGGATGCAACTGTACTGTCTTATCTCAAAAACATTGCAGACATACCTTGACGCGAGGTACATTTCGCCGCCAGAGGCGTGCGACCGAATTTTCGGCAACGACATCGCGTGGACCTATCCGCCTGTCCTTCCTCTGGCGGTTCACACACACGACAACCAGCAGATTTTGCTGAAGGTAAATATAGTAGTACCACTTATTGCCTCAAGAGAGTAGGGGTATAGTTGCACCTTCTTAGGAGGGCCAGAAACTCGAGGAAGTGGATGTGAAGCACACGACGTTGACGGCGTGGTTCGAGCTCAACAAGTCTAACGCTGACGCGCGTTTGCTCAGATACACAGAGGTCCCAGAGAAGTTCACCTACAGTGGTGGAAAGTGGCGCCCGAGAAAGCGGGGCTTGGGTGACGCCTCCCGGCCGCCTATGATTGGCCGAATGTACAGCGCCGCGCCCACCGATGTGGAGAGGTACTATTTGCGTCTGCTGCTGACGGAACAGCGCGGCGCCACAAGTTACGACGAACTCTGCACAGGTAATTGTGTCTATCTATATCCCCTCCCCAGTAAGGTGAAAAGAACGTTACCGTTCACTGATGCCTCCGTCTACACTGCGCCTCGATCGACCCATGCAACATTCACATCTGTCTACACTAGCAGCTTCCATCTTGCGTTGCAGTCGATGGCGTGCAGTGCGCCACATTTCGCGAGGCTTGTGTCAAGATGGGATTGGCGGTGGACGATCGAGAGCACGCGAAGTGTCTCTCTGAGTTGGCCGAGACTCGCTCTGCAAGGCAGTTGCGATCTCTCTTCGTTAGCATTCTGATTGCCTGCGAGCCCTCTGAGCCTGGCCAGCTGTTCAACGAATTCGAAACGGTAAAGGTTACAATATGACGCAAAATAGATCCTGTCAGACTTGCACCTGCATCTATGCTTATAGCCATTGACCGAGGACATTATCTACGCCACCCGACGACGCAGTGGCCGCTCAATGAGCCAGGAAGAAGCCACTGAATGCGCCCTGCGTCACATGTCCAGACTGCTGGCGTTTCATGGGCGCTCTCTCGCCCAGTACAGAGGCATGTCAGAGCCGGCGGAGCTTCCAACCAGTGACCAGTCTTTGGAGATCGACACGTATGCACTTCAATACACACACTAATGCTGCCCTCTGTACAGTACAACATGACAAACTGCGGTTGTGAGAATACTGAATTGCTGCCTTGGTTAGGACGGCGCCCATTGACGTCAGCGAACTCGACGAACGACGCCGCCGATTGACTGCTGAACAAGAGCGCCATCTGGTGGAGATTCTACAGTCTGCTTTGGAGGAACAAGGCCGCATTTTCTTCGTGGACGCGCCTGGCGGATACGGTAGTCAAGTCTACAAATTTGGATGTCCTATACTCCACTTTGAAGCAACTCCACACTTCCAGGAAAGAGCTACCTGCTGAACGTCGCTGTAGACATGGTCAGGCAGCAGGGAAAGACTGCCATAGCGACGGCTTCATCTGGTGTGGCGGCGCTGGAGTTGCGCGGCGGCAGAACCGCTCACAGCGCGTTTGCCATTCCGACGGATCTGCTCGACATGCACACCTGCTGCAGCGTCTCCAAGCAGAGCGCTCAGGCAACGGCTTGAACTGAAGGAGGGAGCGCCCATTCTCCTCTTGCGCAACCTGAACCAAGGAGCGGGCCTGTGTAATGGAACCCGCGGCATCGTCAAGAAGTGCTACGCGCACAGCATATACGCGGAAATCTGCAAGTTCGTCTCTATGCAGTTCCATGTTTCTGAAACACTCGACTAACTGTAAATTTCCAGTGGGTCTCACGCGGGCGAGTTCATCTTCATTCCTCGCGTCACCCTGGAATCACAACACAACAGAGGCCAAGTGTTCTTTCGGGTTAGTTACAGTTCTGCATTCACTAGGTTTGGTAGCAGCGATTGGCAACCTAACATTCATTCAAACATTGCCATATCACTGAATACTGCACTAACTACATGCCACGCAAATTCAGCGGCGCCAGTTCCCAGTGCAACTGGCGTTTGCCATGACCATAAACAAGGCGCAGTCGCAGACGCTGGAGAGGGTGGGCGTCCACTTGAGCCCCACAGCATTCGCTCACGGCCAGCTGTACGTCGCTCTCTCGCGGGTGCGCCGCCTCTCTGACGTCAAGGTGCGCGAGCCTCAATTGCGTTCCCACCAAACACGCTGTTCGCTTGATGGCCCGCGTTTAGGTGTTCTTGGGAGACGACGCTGAGAAGGATCAGCTCCCCATGAACTGCACGCGCAATATCGTCCACAAAGAAGTGCTCAGTTGCGAGTTGCCTGAGGAATGTGATGTTGAGGTCGAAGATTCGTGATTTGTTGCTATCACTTTGTAACACTCGCTCCATCCCTTTATCGTTGTCTTGCCTTGAGGTTGTTGATGCTGATTCGAAGTCCCGCTCTGTGTTTGCCATATGCACCGTTCGTGATGACCTTCTTGAACCCGCAGGGAACTGGCTTCACACAGATTATAGACTTCACTACCTTCTGTAAGTCCATACCACGCTGTGGCAGCGAATTTTATCACCTACACAACCACATAGAAAGTTATTGAGGGTTAAACCAATTGCCAACCACACTTGGCCTACGCCAACAAAGGTAGTATTGTGCCAAACTTCTACAGGCTGCAAATGCTTTTGATGTCTATTTACAGGCACAGAACCAGGAGTAATTGTAGGCTGTAGCACAGGCACAACCTGAAAACACTGGTGGCCCAGGCCATGGGTCGCTGCATGTTCTGCTGACCCTGTGACCCCGCGCTATGGGTTGCTTCATGTTTCGACTGTTGACCATTGCCTAACTACAGTCCTCTCTGGACAATAGACATTCTCCTACGGGCTAAAGGCTCTAGTCTACATTACTATGCCAGCTAGGTGTAGTGTCTGTCTGAAACGCTTGCCTCGCTAGCACTTCGCCACGCGACGCTTCTCTATCTATCTACATCACTATGCCAGCTAGGTGTAGTGTCTGTTTGAAACGCTTGCCTCGCTAGCACTTCGCCACGCGACGCTTCAGCATGCGATTGCCTCGCTAGCACTTCGCCACGCGACGCTTCAGCACGCGCGCGCTAGGAAGCCAGCAGGACGCCAGCGGCGTCCCGCAGAGAAGCTCCCTCGCTTCGATCGATCGACCGCGGAGAATCAATCGCTGCACGGCCAGCGTCGCCTGTTGCTGCCTGCCTTCAACGCAGGCTTTGCCTGAACAGTACGGCAATGCACTGTACCAGAGCCTTGCAAAAGCGAACAGTGCGGCAGTGCGCGGTACAGCAGAGAACCTTGCAATGTGCAATTGCAACAGAGCCGAACAGTACGACAATGCTCGCGCAGGCAATTCAAGCCGCTTCAGCGACTATTTCGCTTGCAACAGGACAGATCTTGCAACAGGTCAATCGCCCCGCTCTCTAGCATTTGTTTTGCGCGCCGCTTTTGTACGGCGCGTTCTCGAGGCAGTCAGCGCCATTAGCTTGCAACAGGACAGACCTTCTGCAACAGGACACATCTTGCAACAGGACAGATCTTTCAACTTATTCTACATCACTATGCCAGCTAGGTGTAGTGTCTGTCTGAAACGCTTGCCTTGCTAGCACTTCGCCACGCGACGCTTCAGCATGCGATTGCCTCGCTAGCACTTCGCCACGCGACGCTTCAGCACGCGCGCGCTAGGAAGCCAGCAGGACGCCAGCGGCGTCCCGCAGAGAAGCTCCCTCGCTTCGATCGATCGACCGCGGAGAATCAATCGCTGCACGGCCAGCGTCGCCTGTTGCTGCCTGCCTTCAACGCAGGCTTTGCCTGAACAGTACGGCAATGCACTGTACCAGAGCCTTGCAAAAGCGAACAGTGCGGCAGTGCGCGGTACAGCAGAGAACCTTGCAATGTGCAATTGCAACAGAGCCGAACAGTACGACAATGCTCGCGCAGGCAATTCAAGCCGCTTCAGCGACTATTTCGCTTGCAACAGGACAGATCTTGCAACAGGTCAATCGCCCCGCTCTCTAGCATTTGTTTTGCGCGCCGCTTTTGTACGGCGCGTTCTCGAGGCAGTCAGCGCCATTAGCTTGCAACAGGACAGACCTTCTGCAACAGGACACATCTTGCAACAGGACAGATCTTTCAACAGGAGAGACCTTGCAACAGGACATACCTTGCAGCAGGGCAGGCCTTGAAACAGGTCAGACCTTGACAATGAACAGGACGGACGTTGCGGCGCGCGTGCGAGGCGACCAGCGCCGTTGGCAACCAATAGGACAGACCTTCCTTGCAACGGACAGACCTTGAACAGGACAAATCATGCAACCGGACATTATGGCCATTGACGACTACATTCCATGCTATTCAGATCTCAGAAATTCTTCTGCAACAGGAAGGAACGGCTAGTTGCTTCCATGCAAACGTTCTGAAGCAGAGCCAGGATAAGTACCTACACGATATCCAGCACGATACACGATACCAAAGAACTTGCAGGAGTGGTAGCAATTGGACAGTAGAGACGCTGATTCAACTTTGTTCATGAAAAGTGCAATAAGCTCTGTTCTCTTGGATTGTTCTCCAGATTTCTGGGCCGCTGTTTCCACTTGAATTGAGTCTTCAAGGCGCGAGGAGGCCTGAGGGCTTGCAGGTGTTTCCTTTGATGGCCAGAGGTCTGTTGTCTTGGCGGCGAGAGACAGACGTACGTTTCAGGCGCAGAGTCAGTAGACTTGTGCACCAAATTGTTGAATTGTTCAGTGCCGAAGCGAACTGTCTTGCTCCGATTCGAGTGTTGGCGGAGGTAGTCCTTCCCCTAATCGGGCCTCTTGCGGATTCGCGAGGCGTAGCGCGAATGTCCAGTCCACAACGAACGTCGTCAGCACTCAAGTTCGTCTTCCGAGGTGGCCATGGGTATGACTCGTATGACTGCTTCGTCCACGCCAACTTCAGCAGTGAATCTTCCACTTCCATCGGGCAAACAAGACGAAATGACCTCGCTGGCAGAGAACAATAGACGACCAGCTCTAACGTATGAATGAAGACTCCCATAACGAGGCGTCGCTTGAAGGCGAGCAAGTAGACGCGCTCAACGTTGTGTGTGTCTGTCAGTGCAGCTGTGTCGTCGTGTGTCACTTAGGCATTGCCATGTGCTAAGATCTCAGCGCAGCGCCGCAGAGCAGCGAGTGAGGGATGGAGTGGACGCGCGCGCTTGTTATCGGCCGCCCGCTGTGACGTCACGTAGGGATGAGTGGGGTTAGACGGCATTTTCGCCCTTCATCCCTACCCGGCCCCAAACCTGCTAGGGAAAGAAAATTTAGCCTATACGGTGCGGATTGCAGTGCACTATCGCAGTCACATTAGACGCTCTCAATTGCTTCTATAGGCAAGACCTTCTTAGCGCTTGGACATATGTATGGGAAGGGTTGGCACTATTTATGGATTTGGGGGCTAGTGCGGTGGATGTGAGGGCAATTTAAACCACCCTGAGGGCACCTGCCCCACCCTAGAGACGAAAATAGAATTTTGGAAAATTCGCCAAATTTATTTTGGAAATTGCACTTTAGCGCTTGGACATACTTTAGCGCTTGGTATGGGAAGGGTTGGCACTATTTATGGATTTGGGGGCTAGTGCGGTGGATGTGAGGGCAATTTGAACCACCCTGAGGGCACCCGCCCCCCCCCCCCCCACAGAGGCGAAATTGAAATTTTCGAAATAATCCCACATCCCAATGCAGTATAAGCCACTGCAATTGTCTCAATCAGGCAAGTCGTCTGGGGGACGCAGTATACTCCACAAATTGGAACTCGTACGTGGTCGTGGTCGTACGTACATACGTAGGTGCAAAACTACAGTGAATGGTGGTCAGTTTAAGCTATAGACCATCCCGATCGCTCAACGATCTCTAGAGTTATGGCGTTAACAGACAAACAAACAAACAAACAAACACACGGACAGAGTTTTGCCGCTTAATATATAGGACTAGAGCCTTAAGCCCGTAGGTGACACTCTATACTTTACACTCCATAGAAGGTTGGGCACTCAGCCGCTGGTCAGAACATGCAGAGAACCATGGCCAGCCGCCACTGGTCATCACATGCACAAACCAATGGCCTGTAGCCTCTGGCCAGCACATGCAGGGACCATGGCCAGTAGCCACTGTTCAGACAGAAGACACTGGCACTCAGCCACTACTGGTCAGAACATGCAGAGAGCCATTGCCCTCAGCCACTGGTCAGAACATGCTGAGAACCATGGCCCTCAGCCACTGGTTGGAACATGCGTAGAGACCCATTCCTTTCAGCCACTGGTCAGACCATGCAGAGACCCATGGCCCACAACCACTGATCAGCAAAGCAGGCACAGACCTATTACCCTACACCACTGGTCAGAACATCTAAAGACCCATGGCCCACAGCCACTGATCAGAACATACAGTGCCTATTGTAAGTAGCTACTGGTCACAGTCAGAGATATTTCGATTGCTCGCGGATGACATTCCAAGGTGTTTGGCTGAGTTTGTGTTTTGTCAGTGCCCGTGCCTGCAATTATGTTTGCAATGGATGTTATCGTGCCTGCTACCGTGCCCTGAATCACACGCAGTGAGTATTTGGTTAGTGTATGTTTGTGTCCCACAACGAAAGCAGTGTACTGTAGGTGGCACGAATTCAAACTGCAATGTTGTACCAGCCAGTTGACATTTGCGCAATTTTTGTGGAATTTAGTGATGGCCGAAAGTTCTAAAATAGGAGGGGATTCCTTCCAGTGATTGGCGATTCTTTTGAGCTATAGATGTCTAGGATCTGTCGCTTGTGTCAAGAGTTATCGCGATAACAAACAAACAAACTCTATGCCGCTTAGTATATAGGACTAGAGCCTTTAGCCCATAGGAGAATCTCTATGGCCAATAGCGTATGGGTAATCTGAGTGCATAGCCCGTCGGAGAATCTCTATGGTCAATAGTCCATAGGTAATCTGTACAGCATGAAGGAGATAATGCAATCATCGAATTCAGTGCACCGCATGACATTACAGTTAGATCTCAAGTCGTTTGACACTGTGCCCCTGCCAGGGCCTATATTTAGGATCACACTGGCTCCCATGCCTGTAAATACACAATAGACATTTGAGTTTAGCCAGTAGACAAATTGGGTTTTGCCCGTACGACGTTTCAGATAGATTGCAAGTCATTCAACCCTGTGCCCCTCCCAGTGCCTACGTTTACGATCATACCAACTCCCGTGCCTGTAAATACACAATAGACATTTGGGTTTAGCCTGTAGATTATTGGATTTAGCCCATAGAACATTTCAGATAGATCTCAAGCCATTTGACACTGTGCCCCTGCCAGTGCCTACATTTAGGCTCTCACCAGCTCCTGTGCCTGTAAATACACAGTAGACTCTTGGGTTTAGCATGTAGACATTTGGGTTTAGCCAATTATACGACATTTCAGATAGATCTCAATCCACTGGACACTGTGCCCCTGCCAGTGCCTACATTTGCACGGGGGCCGGTGTGAGCCTAAATGTAGGCACTGGCAGGGGCACAGTGTCAAATGGCTTGAGAAGAGATCTAAAGACATTTGACATAGATACAAAGCAGTTTGATGCTGTGCCCCTGCCAGTGCACACAGTGTGGACTCTCACAGCGACAACTCTGTAGTGAATGACGACACGTAAAGTGCTTTTGGCGCGAATTCAAACGTCAATCACTGCGTGTGGTGCCTTCTGTGCTCAGAATGTACTGGCGCAGTCGATATTTGCGAAATATCGTGGAATTTAGTCATCGGTCAGTTCTAAATGCAAAGATGCAAAACTACGTGTTCTGACGGTCAGTTTAAACTATAGATCATCGCGATCCGTCAACTGTAGCGAGCGCTAGAGCGTTAACAGACAAACAAACACACGGACAGAGTTTTGCCGCTTAGTAATAAGGAAGCTATAGATGTCTAGGATCTGTCGCTTGTGTCAAGAGTTATCGCGATAACAAACAAACAAACTCTATGCCGCTTAGTATATAGGACTAGTGCCTTTAGCCCATAGGTGATACTGTATAGCTATAGCTGAACACCTATGGAAACAGAGCCATGTGTATCGACCCATGGAAATCAGCCACTGCTCACAACATGTATTGGCCTATGGTTCACGGCCAATGCTCACAACAGCCCATAGGAGATTCTGATAGATCTAAGGTCATTTGACACTGTGCCTCTATCAGTGCCTGCTTTTAGGATAGCACCAGCTCTCATGCCTCAGAATACACTGAAGCTAACACATGGAAGCCTGCATTTAGCCCATAGGAGATTTCAGATAGATCTAATGCCTTCTGACACTGTGCCCCTGCCAGTGCCTGCATTTGCCATTGCATCCACTCCCGTGCCTTTGATTACACTGAACTTCGCATATAGGTGTTTGTGTTTAGCCCATAAGAGGTTTCAGATAGATCAAAAGTCTCTTGACACTGCGCCCTTGCCAGTGCCTGCATTTATCATCGAACCTGTTCTCGTGCCTCTGAATACACTGAAGCTAACACATGGATGCTTGCGTTTAGCCCTTGGAAGATTTCAGATAGAGCTAATTTCTTCTGACACTGTGCCCCTGCCAGTGCTTGCATTTACCTTTGCACCTGTTCCCGTGCCTCCAAATACCTGAAGGAGTCTCACAGCGACAGCTCTGGAGTGATGGCAACACGACAGTGCGAAATTTCCACGAAAATGATCAGTAGACACTCTATAGTGCTCAGAATGTACTGTGCAGTCGATATTTTCATGAATTTTGTGGAATTTAGTAATTAGCAAAAGTTTTAAAATAGGAGGGGACAGATCGCAGTTAACGACGGTTCTATTGATGTATAGATCTCCAGGATCCGTCGCCTGTGTCTCGAGAAAATAGCCGGACAGACAAACAAACAAACAAACAGACAGACTCTATGCCGCTTAGTATATAGGATTTCAGATAGATCTCAAGCCACTTGACACTGTGCCCCTGTCAGTGCCTACATTTAGGCTTGTGCCAGCTCCCATGCCTGTAAATACACAATAGACACTTATGTAGGTTTAGCCCATAGACATTTGGGTTTAGCCTGTAGGAGATTTCAGACAGATCTAAAGACATTTGACAATGATCCAAAGTTGTTTGATGCTGAGCCCCTGCCAGTGCATGCAGTGCCTGCGAATATACTTTTGAGTCTCACAACGACAACTCTGTCATGAATGGTGACACTGTAAAGTGCTTTTGGCGCGAAATCAATCGTCAATCACAGAGTGTGGTGCGTTCTGTGCTCAGAATGTACTGGCACAGCCGATATTTGCGAAATATTGTGGAATTTAGTCATCGGTCAAAATTCTAAAATAGGAGGCGCAAAACTACAGTGAATGGTGGTCAGTTTAAGCTATAGACCATCCCGATCGCTCAACGATCTCTAGAGTTATGGCGTTAACAGACAAACAAACAAACACACGGACAGAGTTTTGCCGCTTAGTACAGGGTGAGTCAGGCAAAACCTACGGTGTTTGTCGGCAAATATCTCACCTTGTGTCAGAGCGAATGAAACAATTTTTGGTGTGCTAATAGAAGATATTCTAACTAAAATATGTGCAAAATTTTATGTCGATTGGTTGAGCCGTTCGTGAGATATGGCATGACAATCAAAAACTCAAAAATTGGCTAGGAAAAGCGTTTTATGTAGCAATTTACAAAACCAATTTGCATGCAATTTTGCACCAGGATAGCTTAATGTATCTGCAACAAGCCCTGAAAAAATTGCACTAATCGCAGTTACTGTTGTGGAGCTGTCGCGCCGACAAACCTTCTAGGTTGCGGAAAGCGACGGAACGAAGCCCAACAGCACAAGCATGGGTATTCCGGGTAAACAGCTGTAACTTTTGCACGATATTGCCGACAGTCGTGAGATTTGCAGAAACACTAAGTTTATATGTTCTGCACAGGATTTATGAATATCGGCTTATTTGGTTTAGTATCGCGTCAGATATGAACACACAAAGACCGTAGGTTTGAGGTTTGAGGCTGACGGGCAGTGAATTTGGCCGAATCTTCTTTGCGCATCAGTTACTCATGAACGGCTCAACCAATCAACATAAAATTTTGCACAAATTTAAGTTAGGATATCTTCTATTAGCTCACCAAAAATTGTTTTATTCGCTCTGACATAAAGTGAGATATTTGCCGACAAACACCGCAGGTTTTGCCTGACTCACCCTGTATATAGGAATATATAGGATAGGATAGGATTGTCCACGACACACTTTCGAAGGCGCAGAATTTAGAATTGTGCAAAATACCAGTCAGCACTGTACCTGGGATTTGCCAACCCTGATCTGGAGACCGTGCCCATCTATGCTCAAAATCACCGTAAGTTATCAGTGGATTGTGAAACGGGTTGCCGATTCCTACATTTCGGGTAGTAGAATAGTCATTGGGGAGGCAATAACAGCCCTGTCAGATGCGATTACCTACCGTAGCAATCTACAATATTTGTTGTGGACTCTACAGTAAAACGTCACAAAATGGATAACGAGAGGCTACGAGCAAACACTTTCACATTTTTTTGTTTTGACGCCAATTTTCACTCGAAATAACCAACCCTTTCTAACTCATTTCATCTCGCGATCGGTTCTACACACAAATTGTAGCGAGAGAAGAGACAACTTGCAACGAACGCATTGTGTGTATACCCCAAAAGACACCACAACGATAACAACGACGATCGGTCGGTTCTTGCGAATGTTCAAAAATCATTTTTTTTCTTCTCAGAAAAACTACAGGGTGTTGCTTGCGGGGGTACTGTAGCTTCTAGCACAACTCAAGAAGGGCTCATTCCCCCTCTTTCTCCCCTTCCCCCTCATCCCCCTCGGCCCCCTGCTGCTCCACCTGCTCCCCCTCCCCCTCCTCTTCCTCCCCCCCTCCACTCTCGACTCAGCGGGGGGTTCCTCCCCCTCCCCCTCTTCGTGTGGCGGTTGCTCTTTCGGCTCTTGCCCCTCTTCTGCTTGCTGTGAGTCGTCGTTGTCGCTCGCCTCTTCTTCCTCCTGAGAGGGAGGGAGTTTGACTCATAGGTAGGGGCGTCGAAAGGACAAGCATAGGGCGCACTTGACACTGCAGCCATCCCTCCATCCCGCCTCTTCCCTTTGTCCTACTGATTCGTAACTCCGCCCTCCCCTCAAACCCAACCCAACACTCTCCCACACCTCCCTCCACCCTCCCCGACCTCCCTCTCCTCCCTCCCCCACCTCCCTCCCTCACCTTATCGCTAGCCAAATGCTCCTCCTCCTTTTCTTCTTCCTCCTCCTCATGCTCCAGGTGGTCGTCTCCCCTCCTCCTGCCTCCCTCTTCCTCCTCCTCATCCCCCTTGGCTCCTCCACCTCGCCCTTGAGTGAGGAGGGAGTCCCCTCCCCCTTGGGCTCTGGGCAGCGACATCTCCTCCCCCGCCTTCAGGTCCATCTGGAGCTTCTCGCGACGCTTCTCGATCTGCTCTGTAATGTGAAAAGTGTGGGCTTAAGTGCGCACTTAAGCTCAGG
The DNA here is from genome assembly GCA_030248115.1 of Linhomoeus sp. GSCO2_2. Classification (NCBI taxonomy): domain Eukaryota; kingdom Metazoa; phylum Nematoda; class Chromadorea; order Monhysterida; family Linhomoeidae; genus Linhomoeus; species Linhomoeus sp. GSCO2_2. Next base: position 26,309 of record JASAMZ010011422.1, read on the forward strand.
CGTCGAGAAAAGTTGGCACAATGTACAGGAAATTTGTAAGAAGTGCACCGCTTTGCTGTGCTGAACTGTGAGATTCTGAGTTCAAGCTTCAAGTTTTATGATAGGCGTCGGCATAGGCGAGCTCCTCTACAGACGCCTGTGGCTTATAGACCAGCTAGATTGTGGTACTTAGGCGAACACTTTGGTGTTGTGCGAGAAGCATCGCTAAGCGAAAGCTGCCAACTCTACAACGCTTGGGAGTGCTCCATCTTTTGACTTAGGCTTAAGCACTCTCTAACACTTAGGTGTCGGTATAGGCGGCCTTCTCTACCGACTCTACAGATCCTTAAGGGTTCCTTAGATGCCACGACTTCTTCTCGAGCACAAGCACTCTACTAACTCTTAGACGTCGGTATAGTCGGCCGCCTATACCGACGCCAGACCATTCTCACCCTCAATTGTTTTCTGCGTGTTCTTCAGCAGATCCAGCGTGCGCAACGTGTGCATAGGGGCAGGTAGCAGACGACTTAAGCTTAAGCGCTCTCTAACCCTCAGGCGTCGGCATAGGCGGCCTCCTATAGCGACTGTACCAACGCCAATATGTTCTACGGAGCGCCATAACCTCTTACTCGAGCCTAAGCGCTCTCCAAACTGTCAGGCGTCGGTTTAGTCGGCCTCCTATACCGACGCCAGACCACTCTTATTTACCCTCAATTGTCTTCTGTGTGTTCTTCAGCAAATCCAAAGTGCGCAGAGTGTGCTTAGCCGGCAGACAGCAGATGGGGGGCTTGGCCTCGGTCCGAATGATGAAGTTCTGCAGTCGGCGAAGGTGGGTCTCCTCGCGCTCGGCCTGGGAATTTCAATTTTTGAATTGCGCGCCGAAATCATAGTATGACTCCGGGGCTATTGTTTCAATACGAAGCTTAGAAATCTTATAACAGTGGGTGTAGGTAGAATCAAGTGGGGGGGCGGCATTTTATACTCAATGCCCCATCAAAATGCAACAGCGCGCAAAATTAGCGCCACAGCAAAACATTTTCAATACTCGCAAGCTGGCATTTACAGCAGTTATACCACATCGTGCAACAATTAGCATTATTCGAAGCCCCATCAATTAAGCACCCCCCCCCCTTCCTAACAAGGGCATCTCCAAAATAAGCGCATCCCTCTCAATCCAATAAGCTCACACCCTCCTCTCCATTTCCAATAAGCGCCCCCCCCCCCCCCACCCACCCTCAAATAAGGGCCCCCACCAACCCTCAAATAATCCCCGCCCCTTCTCCAATAAGCACCCCCTACCTTCCAATAAGCGCCCATACTTTCCAATACCGTAAATTCTCTAATAAACCACTGAAAGGTTATTTCTTCAGGGAGGGGGCTTATTAGAGTATTTACGATAAGTTCACAGGTAACCAGTGTACTGTAACTCGCATACATATTGCGTGAGCGCTTTCTTCCTCTGCAATCGTTTCAGTTGTCTCTCAGCATCCCTCGTCTGTTGCAATGGGGCTCTTCGTTCGTTCAACAACGATTCCTTTTCTTTACGTTTCTCGTCTTCTAAGCGCTGTTCGACCGCCTGCTGCTTGCGCTCCTGCAAAGAGTGTGGAGTGGGAGTAAGTGACTCACGGGAGTGGCTCACGAGCTCACTACTCACTGCACCCATAGCGGCTCGCAAATAAGCCACTCTGGAAAAGTTCGTTCCTCACGAGAGTTCACCAATCACCACCTTTTGAGGATACACTCGGCGGGAGCTCACGCCAGAGAGTGACTCACGGAAACTCCGCACTCACTGAAGAGCGAATCACGAACTCACAAAAGTCACAGGCTCACACCACTCTCTTCACCGAAGAGTGGCAACCAAGCCACTCTCCGAATGGCGACTCAGCAACTCACCACTCATTGAAGCGTAGCTCACAACACAAGCACACTACTCAACTCCAGTGGAGAGTAGCTCACACCACAAGCACACCAATCAGAGTAACTGACGAGCTCACTGTAGGTAGAGCCACTCTACTCACAAACTCACAAGCCACTAGTGAGCTAAAGAGCGACTCACGAACTCGAAACACTCCGTGACTCAAGGGAGGGCGACTCACGAGCTCACGAGACTCACGAAAAGCTTCCATACCGCACAAAGAGCTCATAGAACACTCAAAGCTTAGCTCCAAGCCTCCAACTCACTACGGCAAGAGTGTGACACACACACGCACGCACGCGCGCGCGCACACACACACGCACACACACACGCACACACGCACGCACACACACGCACACGCACGCACTGACCAACCTGCTCCCGAAAGTGGTGCACCTTCTTTTCATCTTTCTGGCAGCGCTGCAGCGTTCCCAGCAGGTTGGCGAACATGCGGCGATCTCTGTAATTACACTGAATACTCTAATAAGCGCCCCAATCTTGAATAAGACCCCCCCCCCTATGCCCGACCTCAGAGAGAAATTCTTCCTTAGGAAAAGGCGTACATGTGCGAAAAAGGTGCCATTTTAGGTGAAAATTCTTGTAGTATGTTTCAAAAGTAGCGAAAATTGAATGCGGCGCTGATTTTGGACAGATTTGGCTATATTTAAGTCGAAAATGGAAAATTTTTTGACTATTTTCGCCGTGGATTAATCATATTTGCAATGCCAGAGCCAGAGGCAAATTTTGCAACAAAGTGAGCAAAAGTGTAACAATTCGCGCTTTCGAAATTCCCGGGCCCGGCATTAGATCCCGGGCGAAGTCAATCGTGCCCCACCTGACTTTCTGCTCCTTCTTCTCGCTCCCTTTCTGTTCTACGATCGCTTCGTCGCGCGATTTCGTCTCAATTGTTGGCATTACGACGCTGGACTGGACCGTCTAAAGATTTTGATGAAAAAACTATAGGATGATGATGATGAACAGTTTGTGGTGGGGGGGGGGGGGGGGGGGGGTCAGCCAATACCTCAGCACTGATCCCTCTCTCCCCTCACTCTACCCCACCACCCCCCCCCCCCCCCCCCCGAAGTACCCCCTCCCCCTGTCTTTCTCCCTCCCTCCCACCCTCATCCCTCTCGCCCCAGGTTCCACCGCATTGAAAGGGTGACACAAGTTGGGCGCTGTTGAGGGCTGAGGCCACAACCTGGCGTCTTTTGCCATAGAAAGTCGACGGCGGAATCTCTGGAATAGAACCAGCAGTGTGACGAGAATCAGGATCGTAGCCGAGGGAGGAAACAATCGGAGCAAATGCCCCCCCCCCCAGGGCTCAGATGCCGGCTTTGCCCGCCCCCGCCTCCCCCCCCCCCCCTATCCAGATGACAGCCAGAAGAAAATTTTTCCCGCGGCACTATATATAGCAGTCACCTGCACCGCTGTAAACAGGCACAAAATGGCCTAATTAATCGGTTAATACTGGTTGCACTAATTCATATATTAACTGGTGTTTAATGCACAATCGGTTAAATCCTAGCCCTTTATGACACGCATGTATACTATTGTATACAGCAGCAGCACACGGATAAATTTCGGCTGTGTGCTGCACACGGAGCAAATTTCTGAAATTTGTGTGCAAGTTTGCACACATTTCTGACTCCTTGCACACATTTCTGCCTCCGTGCACACATTTCTGCCTCCTTGCACACATTCTTGGGACCTTGCACACATTTCTGACTCCTTGCACACATTTCTGACTCCTTGCACACATTTCTGACTCCTTGCACACATTTTTAGGTGTTTGCACACATTCTTGGGATCTTGCACACATTCTTGGGACCTTGCACACATTTCTGACTCCTTGCACACATTTTTAGGTGTTTGCACACATTTTTATGGGTTTGCACACATTTTTAGGTTTTTGCACACATTTCTGACTCCTTGCACACATTTTTAGGTGTTTGCACACATTTTTATGGGTTTGCACACATTTTAGGCATTTGCACACATTTATTGGTGTTTGTGCACATTTATTTGTGTTTGCACACATTTATTGGCGTTTGCACACATTTTTATGTGGTTTGCACACATTTTTGGTGTTTGCACACATTTATTTGTGTTTGCACACATTTATTGGTGTTTGCACACATTTTTAGGTGGTTGCACACATTTATTGGCATTTGCACACATTTTTAGTAGTTTGCACACATTTTTGGTTGTTTGCACACATTTATTGGCATT